>CAMPDV010005131.1:0-27452 GCA_946699065.1 Loxodes magnus
CTTTCTTAACTCATAAAATAATATTTTCTACCTGTCTTGAATCCTTAGATAAAATAATATTTAATTTGTTAAAATATTCGTTTCTCAAACACTTCATTCTCTTTCCAACTTAGCCTTGATGTTCTCCTCTCCCATTATATTACTTGTATTGCAATTAATAAACTGTAGGCCGTAATTCTCGTATACCATATCCCAATCTCTCTAATGTTTTATTATTAAATATACTTACCTAATTTTATTAATTACTAACTTAGTTTTTTAATAATCTCTAGATATTTTATCTAGTCAATGTGTACTCTTCCACTTCATTAATTTTTCAGAATGTTCCATTAGATGCTACTAACCATTTATCATCAAAACTTAGAGCCAAGCTTCCTATAGGATTGGAATGTCCCTTTAAGGTACAAACACATCTTCCCGTTACTATATTTCATATTTTTATCGTCTTGTCGTGACTTCCTGATATAATGAACTTGTTGTTGCTATTGAACTTTATACTAATTACATAACTTGAATGTCCTGTTAAGGTTTGAGTACATTTATTAGTTGAAATGCTCCATATCTTTATCTTTCTATCATCACTTCCTGATGCGATTCACTTATTGTCACTTGAAATTGCTACAGAATATACATAATGTGTATGTCCCTCTAAAGTACTCTTGCACTCACCACTCATCAAGCTCCATATCTTGACTGTAGCTTCTTCACTTCCTGATACTATTCACTTATTGTCACTTGATATTGCTACAGATTATACAGAATGTGTATGTCCCTACAAAGTACTCTATAACTATCCACTCATTAAATCCCATATTTTTATCGTCTTATCCAAACTTCCTGATACTATTCACTTATTATCATTTGAGATTTCTACAGAGTATACAGTATTCAAATGTCCTCACAATGTACTTTTTAACTCACCACTCATCAAATTCCATATCTTAATCGTATTATCTTTACTTCCTGATACAATTCACTCATTGTCCCTTGAGATGGCTACAGAAGTCACGTAGCTGGTGTGAGATGAGGGGATGTGAGGGAGTTCTGTAGTGATGTTAATGAGGTTAGCGTTGTCCAGCCTGCAATTTATGAATTTGGCGTTTCGTAGGTTAGTATTTTATCAGTTAGAATTAGAAAGATTGCAATTAGTGAAGATTGCATCAGATAAATCAGCGTTACATATATTTATCCCTTGAAGATTAAGTTGATTAAAGTTAAAATTCATGAAATTTAAACAAGTGGCTGCATTGGAGGATGCTTATACTACTCCTTTTGATTACTTGGATAGTTATAAGACTTCTAATAACTTTTACTGAAGTTGTTAATCTTAATTTTATTATAATTGATAAAGTATCTAAGTATTTTCACTTATACTTGATTAATTCATTAGATCATCGATCATGTTCTAAACAGTTACTATGCATTATTTTAATTGATTGAGTTTTTCACTCAGATTTACATAATTTGTAAATTTAATTTATTATTAAACTATTTATTTTTATTATTAATATCTTAAAACCTCTTATTAAAGCATATTTTTATCTTCAATCAGAATCTTATTTTCATTTTTTAAATTTTGAACTTGGCTCTATAAACTTTTTTTATCTTATAATGTGGTTTTTAAATTATTCTATAATTCATTTATTTTATTTTTACCTGATAGAACTTCTTAACTTACTTATTCCAATTTTTTTTATAAAGCTTTTATTTCAGAATCCAATTTTTTATTTTTATTTTATAACTCCTCTAGTGTATTATTTGAGATACTTTTTTATTATATGGCTAAATTAAGCTGATAAGTTAGATCTTTGATTTAACTTTCTTATTTTTGTATTTATTAAGCTTATTATTAGATTTTTTCTTCATTTTTAACGATTTTCTATTCTAACATATTTATTCTAGCTGTACTCTCCATCTTGATGCTTTGTAACTATTAGTTAAGATCGGAGATTTTTTATACTACTTCTTCATAGTTTTAGCTTAAATTTGATATCTGAAAATTCAAATTACTAATTTATTATTGTAAGTTATTGTTTTCCTTGATTAGATTTTCTAATTAGTAATTTTTGTTGTTTAACTGAATTTACAACTCAATCTCTCCTTAACTTTATGTAGCTGACATTTCTTGCTTAATTTTTGCTATCTCCTCATTGAGTTTTTAAATATTTTTTACGTAGTCACTATTCTAATTTACTAACCTATTGATATAACTTTCTTATTATTTTATTTATTAAGCTAAATACATTATTGTAGCTGACATTTCTTGTTTAATTCTTGCTATCTCCTCATTGAGTTTTTTAATATTTTTTACGTAGTCACTATTCTAATTTACTAACCTATTGATATAACTTTCTTATTATTTTATTTATTAAGCTTAATACATTATTGTAGCTGCGTTTTCTTATAATTAATTGTCATCTAATAACTTTAACTGATGTTACTTACTTTGATTTTATTGCAATTGTTAAGCCATCTAAGTAATTTCACTAAAACTTGGTAAAATAGATAGATTGTCGACCATATTCTAAATAATGTTTACGTACTTCTTTAATTGATTTAGCTTTTCACTCAGATTTGCTTAGTTTGTTGGTAAAACTTACTATTCGACTATTTCTTTCTTTAAACTACTTTATAAGTCTTCTTACTAAAATTATCTAATATCTTTACTTGATTATTCTTATGATTATTATGCAATTTATGTTTACTCTAAATATTTTTAAATCTCCTATTAGAGCATAGTTTTATCTTCAATTAAAACATTATTTTCATTTATTAAAATTTACACTTGAGTCTGTAAATTATTTCATTCTAATAATATGATTTATAAATTATTCTATAAAAAAAAAATGACAGAAGGTCTCAGGAAGGGTTTTTTTCCAGCTCCATAGAAAAAGGAAAAAAAACCAGAGACTTCTAATTCTTCTCCTACCACGTCTTCTTTAATAATATAATAATTTTCTTAGGCTCTTTAACCCCCAAATTTAGAAAAATAAAGATAATCTTAAATTGAATAAGAAATTAAATCAACAGAAACTGACTAAAGCAAGCGAGACTTTTTACTTCCATAGCCACGATCAAGCAACTACATGAAAAGTGGTAACTAAAAAATAATGTAGAAATAGAAAAATGATGAATAGCTAATAATAGAATAACTTATGAAATCTATCCGTAACCTATAAGAAGAAGTTTAAATATTAAAGAAAGAAAACCAAAAATTACTATAGAAAAGTTAAAACAATGAAGAAAGATTAATGAAACAGGAAATCGAAGTGAAACTTTTGGGAGAAAAAAGAATTTAACCTTAAACTTTAGCTGAAAATAAAATGGAACTAGAATACACAAAACCCTTAGAGATAACTCCTACCAGAAGGATCGTCAAACTGTGCTACCTGTGCAAATCAAAATTCCACACATACAAGAGATGCAAGATATATTTGGATAAACAGAGAAGAAACAGTGAAGAGATTTGGAGAGAACTTTCAAGAATTTATGTAGACAAGGATGGAAGAATATTTAGAAGGAGGCTTTTTCAAGGGAGTGCCAGAACTCCAAAAAAACTGGGAGTCCCGAACTTTTATTTTAAACCTCAAGGAACGAACTCTGGAGGTATGTATTGAAGGGGTTTAAAATCCCCGGAGATACGAACACTTTAATTTAGTATATTAAATAAATAAATAAATTATTCTATAATTCATTTATTTTATTTTGACCTGATAGAACTTCTTAACTTACTTATTCCACCTTTTATTGAAAAACTTTCCTTTCACAATCCAATTATTTATTTTGATTTTTTAACTCTGCTATCATATTATTTGAGATAACTTTTTATTATATGGCTAAATTAAGTTGATTAGTTAGATCTTTGATTTAACTTTCTTATTTTTGTATTTATTAAGCTTATTATTAGATTTTGCACTAATTTTCTTATGATTGACTTTCTTAATTTCTAACTTGTATTTAAATTTATTGAAATAATGATTAGATAGTAAACTAATATTGCTTAAATAAATAAATAAATTTGATTATAGAGCGCGTAGCACCTCGTTGGTGCGCAGCTCTTTAATAAATGTTTCAATACATGTCTATTTCTTCAAGTAAGCCTTCAGGTAATAAAAATTCTTCTCTTATTAGTTCCATATCTTCATCATTTTCTTCTTCAATATCTCTTGTTCTTCTGTCTTCTATCTATCTTCGTTTTATTGATTCTTTGTTACAAGCGACCATTATTTTTTTTACATACTTTGCTAATTTTCGTTTCTAATTCTTTTCTTCTTAATCAAGCTTTTATAAACTCATAAAAACTATCCTTTTCCTGCTCTATAATCTTTTCCTATTTCTTTTTTTTCATTCAATTTTCTTTTCTAAGTATCCTTTTTTTCTTTTTTCTAATATGTTTTTGATATAATATTTTATTATCAAGTCAGTTTTAGCTCTTTTTTACTCTTCTTAGGTTCTAATGAATTTTTCGAATTTTGCCGTACCTCATATTATATCAAATAGTTCCATTCCTTGTCTTTCTACTCCTATTGTTCTTAACTTTCTAATACATATTTATCTACTTTCTTTGTATTCTGAGCATTTTTCTATGATATGCCTTTCGTTTTCTCTTGCATCATTACAGAAAGGGCATTTGCTTGTCGCAACTAGGTGTCTTTCTTTTAAACAATCCTGGCTCCCATTACATCTCGTTCTTATTCTAAATATGTAGCATATTTCTTCTTTTCTATTTTTATTGTATCTCAGGTAGTTGGGTGGTCCTACTACATATTCATCAAATCATGTTTTTCTATACTGTAGAGTTGTTATCATTTACTCCATTCTTTCTCTATCTTCTATGTATACTCTATGTTCTCAAATTGCACGATTAATGTTTTTCTTCCCTTTTTGATTATTATTACCATCATCTATAAATATATATTTGTCTTCAATTTTTAATTCTAATTTTATTGTCGTGCAGTATTGTTCAGAAATAAAGTTCTCTTCTTTACTTAGGTCGAACATTAATCCATCTACTGTTTTTCCTTAGTTACCTATTAGTCTGCCTCTTAATCTCAGCGTTTTCTGCCATAGGTAATGTTTAAATTTCATAAACTGTAACTCGTATTCTAGCATCTCATTTTACACTTAGAAAGGGGCATCTATGATTGCTCGTAAAGATCTTCTCTATATTATTTCTAATTGTTCCATCACTTATTTTCCTACAAATTATTCACAATATGGGATAACTTCTGTCCCATAGCTGAATACTGAGCTTACGAACGTTTTTATCATTATACCTGCGTTATATGGTGTTAATCCCTTATTCATTGTTATTTTACCCAGTATTCATGTTTACATCTTTTATGCTGCTTCTAGTCTGTTCTCCATGTGTTTTTCAAAGCTGATGGTTTCTTCTATTATATGCCCTAAGTACTAAAAGGACGTTACTCTTTCGATTCTTAAGTTTCCCACCTCAATAGTATTGCCAATATTTTCTCAGTTTCTATTTTCTGCTGCTTTTCATATCATTCATTTTGTTTTATCTGCAATTTCCAGTTTGTATTTTTCTGCCCATGAGGTTAAATTTTTGATTACTTCCTCTAATTATTCTCATTCACTTATTAAGGCTAGGTCATCTGCATATGCAAAACATCCTGCATATATTTCTTATCCCTCTTCGTTTTTAAAGTCTATCGTAATTCCTAGCTTTTAATCTTCCAAGCTATGGAGAAGTCTTGCTATTATTAAGTTAAATAGTCTTGGCGACGTTATGCTTCCCTGTTTTAGTTCTTTATTTGTCGCGAATGATTTTGCTATTTATTCATTGATTTTAAGTTTAATTTCTTCTTCACAGTAGAAGTTTGCTAGGAGTTTAATTATCTATTCCGGTACTTTTATATCGTTTAGGATTTATCATATATCTTTTCTTTGCACCGAGTCGTACGCTTTCTTAATATCAACAAATATTACGAAAACATCTTTTTTGTTCCGTATTGATCATTCCTATACTGTTCTTAGGTTGAAAATTTATAGTGAGCATGATTTTCCTTTTTTAAAGCCATATTAATATTCGCTTTCATCATTATGCAGATATCCTTATAGTTGCTAGAAAATTCATGCATCTACTATTTTTAAAGCATGATTCAGTAAAGAGATTGGTCTATAATTCATCTTTTTTGTATATTAATATTATGTATTATTATTTCATCTCTTAAGGTATTACTCCCTTTTAAATCATCTTAACTATCATTTTACATGTTACTTCTGTTTTTTCACCCGCCTTTTAAGAATTATTCGAGATTCAAAAATTGAATTAAAGGTTAAGATTGAATATTCATACTTTAAAACCTAACTTCTAACTGTCTATTATATATACAAAAAATTACTTTGGAGAAATATTCAAACTTTTATCTCAAATATCCGTTTTCGCTTTTTCACTGAGAAGTATAAATCTACCTAAAAGCAAATGGTACACTGAAATACTTAACTTTAAGGTTTTCTAGAATATAATTGATTAATAAAACGAAATCGATATAATAAATAAATTTGATTATAGAGCGCGTAGCACCTCGTTGGTGCGCAGCTCTTTAATAAATGTTTCAATACATGTCTATTTCTTCAAGTAAGCCTTCAGGTAATAAAAATTCTTCTCTTATTAGTTCCATATCTTCATCATTTTCTTCTTCAATATCTCTTGTTCTTCTGTCTTCTATCTATCTTCGTTTTATTGATTCTTTGTTACAAGCGACCATTATTTTTTTTTACATACTTTGCTAATTTTCGTTTCTAATTCTTTTCTTCTTAATCAAGCTTTTATAAACTCATAAAAACTATCCTTTTCCTGCTCTATAATCTTTTCCTATTTCTTTTTTTTCATTCAATTTTCTTTTCTAAGTATCCTTTTTTTCTTTTTTCTAATATGTTTTTGATATAATATTTTATTATCAAGTCAGTTTTAGCTCTTTTTTACTCTTCTTAGGTTCTAATGAATTTTTCGAATTTTGCCGTACCTCATATTATATCAAATAGTTCCATTCCTTGTCTTTCTACTCCTATTGTTCTTAACTTTCTAATACATATTTATCTACTTTCTTTGTATTCTGAGCATTTTTCTATGATATGCCTTTCGTTTTCTCTTGCATCATTACAGAAAGGGCATTTGCTTGTCGCAACTAGGTGTCTTTCTTTTAAACAATCCTGGCTCCCATTACATCTCGTTCTTATTCTAAATATGTAGCATATTTCTTCTTTTCTATTTTTATTGTATCTCAGGTAGTTGGGTGGTCCTACTACATATTCATCAAATCATGTTTTTCTATACTGTAGAGTTGTTATCATTTACTCCATTCTTTCTCTATCTTCTATGTATACTCTATGTTCTCAAATTGCACGATTAATGTTTTTCTTCCCTTTTTGATTATTATTACCATCATCTATAAATATATATTTGTCTTCAATTTTTAATTCTAATTTTATTGTCGTGCAGTATTGTTCAGAAATAAAGTTCTCTTCTTTACTTAGAACATTAATCCATCTACTGTTTTTCCTTAGTTACCTATTAGTCTGCCTCTTAATCTCAGCGTTTTCTGCCATAGGTAATGTTTAAATTTCATAAACTGTAACTCGTATTCTAGCATCTCATTTTACACTTAGAAAGGGGCATCTATGATTGCTCGTAAAGATCTTCTCTATATTATTTCTAATTGTTCCATCACTTATTTTCCTACAAATTATTCACAATATGGGATAACTTCTGTCCCATAGCTGAATACTGAGCTTACGAACGTTTTTATCATTATACCTGCGTTATATGGTGTTAATCCCTTATTCATTGTTATTTTACCCAGTATTCATGTTTACATCTTTTATGCTGCTTCTAGTCTGTTCTCCATGTGTTTTTCAAAGCTGATGGTTTCTTCTATTATATGCCCTAAGTACTAAAAGGACGTTACTCTTTCGATTCTTAAGTTTCCCACCTCAATAGTATTGCCAATATTTTCTCAGTTTCTATTTTCTGCTGCTTTTCATATCATTCATTTTGTTTTATCTGCAATTTCCAGTTTGTATTTTTCTGCCCATGAGGTTAAATTTTTGATTACTTCCTCTAATTATTCTCATTCACTTATTAAGGCTAGGTCATCTGCATATGCAAAACATCCTGCATATATTTCTTATCCCTCTTCGTTTTTAAAGTCTATCGTAATTCCTAGCTTTTAATCTTCCAAGCTATGGAGAAGTCTTGCTATTATTAAGTTAAATAGTCTTGGCGACGTTATGCTTCCCTGTTTTAGTTCTTTATTTGTCGCGAATGATTTTGCTATTTATTCATTGATTTTAAGTTTAATTTCTTCTTCACAGTAGAAGTTTGCTAGGAGTTTAATTATCTATTCCGGTACTTTTATATCGTTTAGGATTTATCATATATCTTTTCTTTGCACCGAGTCGTACGCTTTCTTAATATCAACAAATATTACGAAAACATCTTTTTTGTTCCGTATTGATCATTCCTATACTGTTCTTAGGTTGAAAATTTATAGTGAGCATGATTTTCCTTTTTTAAAGCCATATTAATATTCGCTTTCATCATTATGCAGATATCCTTATAGTTGCTAGAAAATTCATGCATCTACTATTTTTAAAGCATGATTCAGTAAAGAGATTGGTCTATAATTCATCTTTTTTGTATATTAATATTATGTATTATTATTTCATCTCTTAAGGTATTACTCCCTTTTAAATCATCTTAACTATCATTTTACATGTTACTTCTGTTTTTTCACCCGCCTTTTAAGAATTATTCGAGATTCAAAAATTGAATTAAAGGTTAAGATTGAATATTCATACTTTAAAACCTAACTTCTAACTGTCTATTATATATACAAAAAATTACTTTGGAGAAATATTCAAACTTTTATCTCAAATATCCGTTTTCGCTTTTTCACTGAGAAGTATAAATCTACCTAAAAGCAAATGGTACACTGAAATACTTAACTTTAAGGTTTTCTAGAATATAATTGATTAATAAAACGAAATCGATATAATAAATAAATTTGATTATAGAGCGCGTAGCACCTCGTTGGTGCGCAGCTCTTTAATAAATGTTTCAATACATGTCTATTTCTTCAAGTAAGCCTTCAGGTAATAAAAATTCTTCTCTTATTAGTTCCATATCTTCATCATTTTCTTCTTCAATATCTCTTGTTCTTCTGTCTTCTATCTATCTTCGTTTTATTGATTCTTTGTTACAAGCGACCATTATTTTTTTTTACATACTTTGCTAATTTTCGTTTCTAATTCTTTTCTTCTTAATCAAGCTTTTATAAACTCATAAAAACTATCCTTTTCCTGCTCTATAATCTTTTCCTATTTCTTTTTTTTCATTCAATTTTCTTTTCTAAGTATCCTTTTTTTCTTTTTTCTAATATGTTTTTGATATAATATTTTATTATCAAGTCAGTTTTAGCTCTTTTTTACTCTTCTTAGGTTCTAATGAATTTTTCGAATTTTGCCGTACCTCATATTATATCAAATAGTTCCATTCCTTGTCTTTCTACTCCTATTGTTCTTAACTTTCTAATACATATTTATCTACTTTCTTTGTATTCTGAGCATTTTTCTATGATATGCCTTTCGTTTTCTCTTGCATCATTACAGAAAGGGCATTTGCTTGTCGCAACTAGGTGTCTTTCTTTTAAACAATCCTGGCTCCCATTACATCTCGTTCTTATTCTAAATATGTAGCATATTTCTTCTTTTCTATTTTTATTGTATCTCAGGTAGTTGGGTGGTCCTACTACATATTCATCAAATCATGTTTTTCTATACTGTAGAGTTGTTATCATTTACTCCATTCTTTCTCTATCTTCTATGTATACTCTATGTTCTCAAATTGCACGATTAATGTTTTTCTTCCCTTTTTGATTATTATTACCATCATCTATAAATATATATTTGTCTTCAATTTTTAATTCTAATTTTATTGTCGTGCAGTATTGTTCAGAAATAAAGTTCTCTTCTTTACTTAGAACATTAATCCATCTACTGTTTTTCCTTAGTTACCTATTAGTCTGCCTCTTAATCTCAGCGTTTTCTGCCATAGGTAATGTTTAAATTTCATAAACTGTAACTCGTATTCTAGCATCTCATTTTACACTTAGAAAGGGGCATCTATGATTGCTCGTAAAGATCTTCTCTATATTATTTCTAATTGTTCCATCACTTATTTTCCTACAAATTATTCACAATATGGGATAACTTCTGTCCCATAGCTGAATACTGAGCTTACGAACGTTTTTATCATTATACCTGCGTTATATGGTGTTAATCCCTTATTCATTGTTATTTTACCCAGTATTCATGTTTACATCTTTTATGCTGCTTCTAGTCTGTTCTCCATGTGTTTTTCAAAGCTGATGGTTTCTTCTATTATATGCCCTAAGTACTAAAAGGACGTTACTCTTTCGATTCTTAAGTTTCCCACCTCAATAGTATTGCCAATATTTTCTCAGTTTCTATTTTCTGCTGCTTTTCATATCATTCATTTTGTTTTATCTGCAATTTCCAGTTTGTATTTTTCTGCCCATGAGGTTAAATTTTTGATTACTTCCTCTAATTATTCTCATTCACTTATTAAGGCTAGGTCATCTGCATATGCAAAACATCCTGCATATATTTCTTATCCCTCTTCGTTTTTAAAGTCTATCGTAATTCCTAGCTTTTAATCTTCCAAGCTATGGAGAAGTCTTGCTATTATTAAGTTAAATAGTCTTGGCGACGTTATGCTTCCCTGTTTTAGTTCTTTATTTGTCGCGAATGATTTTGCTATTTATTCATTGATTTTAAGTTTAATTTCTTCTTCACAGTAGAAGTTTGCTAGGAGTTTAATTATCTATTCCGGTACTTTTATATCGTTTAGGATTTATCATATATCTTTTCTTTGCACCGAGTCGTACGCTTTCTTAATATCAACAAATATTACGAAAACATCTTTTTTGTTCCGTATTGATCATTCCTATACTGTTCTTAGGTTGAAAATTTATAGTGAGCATGATTTTCCTTTTTTAAAGCCATATTAATATTCGCTTTCATCATTATGCAGATATCCTTATAGTTGCTAGAAAATTCATGCATCTACTATTTTTAAAGCATGATTCAGTAAAGAGATTGGTCTATAATTCATCTTTTTTGTATATTAATATTATGTATTATTATTTCATCTCTTAAGGTATTACTCCCTTTTAAATCATCTTAACTATCATTTTACATGTTACTTCTGTTTTTTCACCCGCCTTTTAAGAATTATTCGAGATTCAAAAATTGAATTAAAGGTTAAGATTGAATATTCATACTTTAAAACCTAACTTCTAACTGTCTATTATATATACAAAAAATTACTTTGGAGAAATATTCAAACTTTTATCTCAAATATCCGTTTTCGCTTTTTCACTGAGAAGTATAAATCTACCTAAAAGCAAATGGTACACTGAAATACTTAACTTTAAGGTTTTCTAGAATATAATTGATTAATAAAACGAAATCGATATAATAAATAAATTTGATTATAGAGCGCGTAGCACCTCGTTGGTGCGCAGCTCTTTAATAAATGTTTCAATACATGTCTATTTCTTCAAGTAAGCCTTCAGGTAATAAAAATTCTTCTCTTATTAGTTCCATATCTTCATCATTTTCTTCTTCAATATCTCTTGTTCTTCTGTCTTCTATCTATCTTCGTTTTATTGATTCTTTGTTACAAGCGACCATTATTTTTTTTACATACTTTGCTAATTTTCGTTTCTAATTCTTTTCTTCTTAATCAAGCTTTTATAAACTCATAAAAACTATCCTTTTCCTGCTCTATAATCTTTTCCTATTTCTTTTTTTTCATTCAATTTTCTTTTCTAAGTATCCTTTTTTTCTTTTTTCTAATATGTTTTTGATATAATATTTTATTATCAAGTCAGTTTTAGCTCTTTTTTACTCTTCTTAGGTTCTAATGAATTTTTCGAATTTTGCCGTACCTCATATTATATCAAATAGTTCCATTCCTTGTCTTTCTACTCCTATTGTTCTTAACTTTCTAATACATATTTATCTACTTTCTTTGTATTCTGAGCATTTTTCTATGATATGCCTTTCGTTTTCTCTTGCATCATTACAGAAAGGGCATTTGCTTGTCGCAACTAGGTGTCTTTCTTTTAAACAATCCTGGCTCCCATTACATCTCGTTCTTATTCTAAATATGTAGCATATTTCTTCTTTTCTATTGTATCTCAGGTAGTTGGGTGGTCCTACTACATATTCATCAAATCATGTTTTTCTATACTGTAGAGTTGTTATCATTTACTCCATTCTTTCTCTATCTTCTATGTATACTCTATGTTCTCAAATTGCACGATTAATGTTTTTCTTCCCTTTTTGATTATTATTACCATCATCTATAAATATATATTTGTCTTCAATTTTTAATTCTAATTTTATTGTCGTGCAGTATTGTTCAGAAATAAAGTTCTCTTCTTTACTTAGGTCGAACATTAATCCATCTACTGTTTTTCCTTAGTTACCTATTAGTCTGCCTCTTAATCTCAGCGTTTTCTGCCATAGGTAATGTTTAAATTTCATAAACTGTAACTCGTATTCTAGCATCTCATTTTACACTTAGAAAGGGGCATCTATGATTGCTCGTAAAGATCTTCTCTATATTATTTCTAATTGTTCCATCACTTATTTTCCTACAAATTATTCACAATATGGGATAACTTCTGTCCCATAGCTGAATACTGAGCTTACGAACGTTTTTATCATTATACCTGCGTTATATGGTGTTAATCCCTTATTCATTGTTATTTTACCCAGTATTCATGTTTACATCTTTTATGCTGCTTCTAGTCTGTTCTCCATGTGTTTTTCAAAGCTGATGGTTTCTTCTATTATATGCCCTAAGTACTAAAAGGACGTTACTCTTTCGATTCTTAAGTTTCCCACCTCAATAGTATTGCCAATATTTTCTCAGTTTCTATTTTCTGCTGCTTTTCATATCATTCATTTTGTTTTATCTGCAATTTCCAGTTTGTATTTTTCTGCCCATGAGGTTAAATTTTTGATTACTTCCTCTAATTATTCTCATTCACTTATTAAGGCTAGGTCATCTGCATATGCAAAACATCCTGCATATATTTCTTGTGTTCATCCCTCTTCGTTTTTAAAGTCTATCGTAATTCCTAGCTTTTAATCTTCCAAGCTATGGAGAAGTCTTGCTATTATTAAGTTAAATAGTCTTGGCGACGTTATGCTTCCCTGTTTTAGTTCTTTATTTGTCGCGAATGATTTTGCTATTTATTCATTGATTTTAAGTTTAATTTCTTCTTCACAGTAGAAGTTTGCTAGCAGTTTAATTATCTATTCCGGTACTTTTATATCGTTTAGGATTTATCATATATCTTTTCTTTGCACCGAGTCGTACGCTTTCTTAATATCAACAAATATTACGAAAACATCTTTTTTGTTCCGTATTGATCATTCCTATACTGTTCTTAGGTTGAAAATTTATAGTGAGCATGATTTTCCTTTTTTAAAGCCATATTAATATTCGCTTTCATCATTATGCAGATATCCTTATAGTTGCTAGAAAATTCATGCATCTACTATTTTTAAAGCATGATTCAGTAAAGAGATTGGTCTATAATTCATCGGGTTCATCTGTCCTCCTTTTTTGTATATTAATATTATGTATTATTATTTCATCTCTTAAGGTATTACTCCCTTTTAAATCATCTTAACTATCATTTTACATGTTACTTCTGTTAGTTTTTTCACCCGCCTTTTAAGAATTATTCGAGATTCAAAAATTGAATTAAAGGTTAAGATTGAATATTCATACTTTAAAACCTAACTTCTAACTGTCTATTATATATACAAAAAATTACTTTGGAGAAATATTAAAACTTTTATCTCAAATATCCGTTTTCGCTTTTTCACTGAGAAGTATAAATCTACCTAAAAGCAAATGGTACACTGAAATACTTAACTTTAAGGTTTTCTAGAATATAATTGATTAATAAAACGAAATCGATATAATAAATAAATAAATTTGATTATAGAGCGCGTAGCACCTCGTTGGTGCGCAGCTCTTTAATAAATGTTTCAATACATGTCTATTTCTTCAAGTAAGCCTTCAGGTAATAAAAATTCTTCTCTTATTAGTTCCATATCTTCATCATTTTCTTCTTCAATATCTCTTGTTCTTCTGTCTTCTATCTATCTTCGTTTTATTGATTCTTTGTTACAAGCGACCATTATTTTTTTTACATACTTTGCTAATTTTCGTTTCTAATTCTTTTCTTCTTAATCAAGCTTTTATAAACTCATAAAAACTATCCTTTTCCTGCTCTATAATCTTTTCCTATTTCTTTTTTTTCATTCAATTTTCTTTTCTAAGTATCCTTTTTTTCTTTTTTCTAATATGTTTTTGATATAATATTTTATTATCAAGTCAGTTTTAGCTCTTTTTTACTCTTCTTAGGTTCTAATGAATTTTTCGAATTTTGCCGTACCTCATATTATATCAAATAGTTTCATTCCTTGTCTTTCTACTCCTATTGTTCTTAACTTTCTAATACATATTTATCTACTTTCTTTGTATTCTGAGCATTTTTCTATGATATGCCTTTCGTTTTCTCTTGCATCATTACAGAAAGGGCATTTGCTTGTCGCAACTAGGTGTCTTTCTTTTAAACAATCCTGGCTCCCATTACATCTCGTTCTTATTCTAAATATGTAGCATATTTCTTCTTTTCTATTGTATCTCAGGTAGTTGGGTGGTCCTACTACATATTCATCAAATCATGTTTTTCTATACTGTAGAGTTGTTATCATTTACTCCATTCTTTCTCTATCTTCTATGTATACTCTATGTTCTCAAATTGCACGATTAATGTTTTTCTTCCCTTTTTGATTATTATTACCATCATCTATAAATATATATTTGTCTTCAATTTTTAATTCTAATTTTATTGTCGTGCAGTATTGTTCAGAAATAAAGTTCTCTTCTTTACTTAGGTCGAACATTAATCCATCTACTGTTTTTCCTTAGTTACCTATTAGTCTGCCTCTTAATCTCAGCGTTTTCTGCCATAGGTAATGTTTAAATTTCATAAACTGTAACTCGTATTCTAGCATCTCATTTTACACTTAGAAAGGGGCATCTATGATTGCTCGTAAAGATCTTCTCTATATTATTTCTAATTGTTCCATCACTTATTTTCCTACAAATTATTCACAATATGGGATAACTTCTGTCCCATAGCTGAATACTGAGCTTACGAACGTTTTTATCATTATACCTGCGTTATATGGTGTTAATCCCTTATTCATTGTTATTTTACCCAGTATTCATGTTTACATCTTTTATGCTGCTTCTAGTCTGTTCTCCATGTGTTTTTCAAAGCTGATGGTTTCTTCTATTATATGCCCTAAGTACTAAAAGGACGTTACTCTTTCGATTCTTAAGTTTCCCACCTCAATAGTATTGCCAATATTTTCTCAGTTTCTATTTTCTGCTGCTTTTCATATCATTCATTTTGTTTTATCTGCAATTTCCAGTTTGTATTTTTCTGCCCATGAGGTTAAATTTTTGATTACTTCCTCTAATTATTCTCATTCACTTATTAAGGCTAGGTCATCTGCATATGCAAAACATCCTGCATATATTTCTTGTGTTCATCCCTCTTCGTTTTTAAAGTCTATCGTAATTCCTAGCTTTTAATCTTCCAAGCTATGGAGAAGTCTTGCTATTATTAAGTTAAATAGTCTTGGCGACGTTATGCTTCCCTGTTTTAGTTCTTTATTTGTCGCGAATGATTTTGCTATTTATTCATTGATTTTAAGTTTAATTTCTTCTTCACAGTAGAAGTTTGCTAGCAGTTTAATTATCTATTCCGGTACTTTTATATCGTTTAGGATTTATCATATATCTTTTCTTTGCACCGAGTCGTACGCTTTCTTAATATCAACAAATATTACGAAAACATCTTTTTTGTTCCGTATTGATCATTCCTATACTGTTCTTAGGTTGAAAATTTATAGTGAGCATGATTTTCCTTTTTTAAAGCCATATTAATATTCGCTTTCATCATTATGCAGATATCCTTATAGTTGCTAGAAAATTCATGCATCTACTATTTTTAAAGCATGATTCAGTAAAGAGATTGGTCTATAATTCATCGGGTTCATCTGTCCTCCTTTTTTGTATATTAATATTATGTATTATTATTTCATCTCTTAAGGTATTACTCCCTTTTAAATCATCTTAACTATCATTTTACATGTTACTTCTGTTAGTTTTTTCACCCGCCTTTTAAGAATTATTCGAGATTCAAAAATTGAATTAAAGGTTAAGATTGAATATTCATACTTTAAAACCTAACTTCTAACTGTCTATTATATATACAAAAAATTACTTTGGAGAAATATTAAAACTTTTATCTCAAATATCCGTTTTCGCTTTTTCACTGAGAAGTATAAATCTACCTAAAAGCAAATGGTACACTGAAATACTTAACTTTAAGGTTTTCTAGAATATAATTGATTAATAAAACGAAATCGATATAATAAATAAATAAATTTGATTATAGAGCGCGTAGCACCTCGTTGGTGCGCAGCTCTTTAATAAATGTTTCAATACATGTCTATTTCTTCAAGTAAGCCTTCAGGTAATAAAAATTCTTCTCTTATTAGTTCCATATCTTCATCATTTTCTTCTTCAATATCTCTTGTTCTTCTGTCTTCTATCTATCTTCGTTTTATTGATTCTTTGTTACAAGCGACCATTATTTTTTTTACATACTTTGCTAATTTTCGTTTCTAATTCTTTTCTTCTTAATCAAGCTTTTATAAACTCATAAAAACTATCCTTTTCCTGCTCTATAATCTTTTCCTATTTCTTTTTTTTCATTCAATTTTCTTTTCTAAGTATCCTTTTTTTCTTTTTTCTAATATGTTTTTGATATAATATTTTATTATCAAGTCAGTTTTAGCTCTTTTTTACTCTTCTTAGGTTCTAATGAATTTTTCGAATTTTGCCGTACCTCATATTATATCAAATAGTTTCATTCCTTGTCTTTCTACTCCTATTGTTCTTAACTTTCTAATACATATTTATCTACTTTCTTTGTATTCTGAGCATTTTTCTATGATATGCCTTTCGTTTTCTCTTGCATCATTACAGAAAGGGCATTTGCTTGTCGCAACTAGGTGTCTTTCTTTTAAACAATCCTGGCTCCCATTACATCTCGTTCTTATTCTAAATATGTAGCATATTTCTTCTTTTCTATTGTATCTCAGGTAGTTGGGTGGTCCTACTACATATTCATCAAATCATGTTTTTCTATACTGTAGAGTTGTTATCATTTACTCCATTCTTTCTCTATCTTCTATGTATACTCTATGTTCTCAAATTGCACGATTAATGTTTTTCTTCCCTTTTTGATTATTATTACCATCATCTATAAATATATATTTGTCTTCAATTTTTAATTCTAATTTTATTGTCGTGCAGTATTGTTCAGAAATAAAGTTCTCTTCTTTACTTAGGTCGAACATTAATCCATCTACTGTTTTTCCTTAGTTACCTATTAGTCTGCCTCTTAATCTCAGCGTTTTCTGCCATAGGTAATGTTTAAATTTCATAAACTGTAACTCGTATTCTAGCATCTCATTTTACACTTAGAAAGGGGCATCTATGATTGCTCGTAAAGATCTTCTCTATATTATTTCTAATTGTTCCATCACTTATTTTCCTACAAATTATTCACAATATGGGATAACTTCTGTCCCATAGCTGAATACTGAGCTTACGAACGTTTTTATCATTATACCTGCGTTATATGGTGTTAATCCCTTATTCATTGTTATTTTACCCAGTATTCATGTTTACATCTTTTATGCTGCTTCTAGTCTGTTCTCCATGTGTTTTTCAAAGCTGATGGTTTCTTCTATTATATGCCCTAAGTACTAAAAGGACGTTACTCTTTCGATTCTTAAGTTTCCCACCTCAATAGTATTGCCAATATTTTCTCAGTTTCTATTTTCTGCTGCTTTTCATATCATTCATTTTGTTTTATCTGCAATTTCCAGTTTGTATTTTTCTGCCCATGAGGTTAAATTTTTGATTACTTCCTCTAATTATTCTCATTCACTTATTAAGGCTAGGTCATCTGCATATGCAAAACATCCTGCATATATTTCTTGTGTTCATCCCTCTTCGTTTTTAAAGTCTATCGTAATTCCTAGCTTTTAATCTTCCAAGCTATGGAGAAGTCTTGCTATTATTAAGTTAAATAGTCTTGGCGACGTTATGCTTCCCTGTTTTAGTTCTTTATTTGTCGCGAATGATTTTGCTATTTATTCATTGATTTTAAGTTTAATTTCTTCTTCACAGTAGAAGTTTGCTAGCAGTTTAATTATCTATTCCGGTACTTTTATATCGTTTAGGATTTATCATATATCTTTTCTTTGCACCGAGTCGTACGCTTTCTTAATATCAACAAATATTACGAAAACATCTTTTTTGTTCCGTATTGATCATTCCTATACTGTTCTTAGGTTGAAAATTTATAGTGAGCATGATTTTCCTTTTTTAAAGCCATATTAATATTCGCTTTCATCATTATGCAGATATCCTTATAGTTGCTAGAAAATTCATGCATCTACTATTTTTAAAGCATGATTCAGTAAAGAGATTGGTCTATAATTCATCGGGTTCATCTGTCCTCCTTTTTTGTATATTAATATTATGTATTATTATTTCATCTCTTAAGGTATTACTCCCTTTTAAATCATCTTAACTATCATTTTACATGTTACTTCTGTTAGTTTTTTCACCCGCCTTTTAAGAATTATTCGAGATTCAAAAATTGAATTAAAGGTTAAGATTGAATATTCATACTTTAAAACCTAACTTCTAACTGTCTATTATATATACAAAAAATTACTTTGGAGAAATATTAAAACTTTTATCTCAAATATCCGTTTTCGCTTTTTCACTGAGAAGTATAAATCTACCTAAAAGCAAATGGTACACTGAAATACTTAACTTTAAGGTTTTCTAGAATATAATTGATTAATAAAACGAAATCGATATAATAAATAAATAAATTTGATTATAGAGCGCGTAGCACCTCGTTGGTGCGCAGCTCTTTAATAAATGTTTCAATACATGTCTATTTCTTCAAGTAAGCCTTCAGGTAATAAAAATTCTTCTCTTATTAGTTCCATATCTTCATCATTTTCTTCTTCAATATCTCTTGTTCTTCTGTCTTCTATCTATCTTCGTTTTATTGATTCTTTGTTACAAGCGACCATTATTTTTTTTACATACTTTGCTAATTTTCGTTTCTAATTCTTTTCTTCTTAATCAAGCTTTTATAAACTCATAAAAACTATCCTTTTCCTGCTCTATAATCTTTTCCTATTTCTTTTTTTTCATTCAATTTTCTTTTCTAAGTATCCTTTTTTTCTTTTTTCTAATATGTTTTTGATATAATATTTTATTATCAAGTCAGTTTTAGCTCTTTTTTACTCTTCTTAGGTTCTAATGAATTTTTCGAATTTTGCCGTACCTCATATTATATCAAATAGTTTCATTCCTTGTCTTTCTACTCCTATTGTTCTTAACTTTCTAATACATATTTATCTACTTTCTTTGTATTCTGAGCATTTTTCTATGATATGCCTTTCGTTTTCTCTTGCATCATTACAGAAAGGGCATTTGCTTGTCGCAACTAGGTGTCTTTCTTTTAAACAATCCTGGCTCCCATTACATCTCGTTCTTATTCTAAATATGTAGCATATTTCTTCTTTTCTATTGTATCTCAGGTAGTTGGGTGGTCCTACTACATATTCATCAAATCATGTTTTTCTATACTGTAGAGTTGTTATCATTTACTCCATTCTTTCTCTATCTTCTATGTATACTCTATGTTCTCAAATTGCACGATTAATGTTTTTCTTCCCTTTTTGATTATTATTACCATCATCTATAAATATATATTTGTCTTCAATTTTTAATTCTAATTTTATTGTCGTGCAGTATTGTTCAGAAATAAAGTTCTCTTCTTTACTTAGGTCGAACATTAATCCATCTACTGTTTTTCCTTAGTTACCTATTAGTCTGCCTCTTAATCTCAGCGTTTTCTGCCATAGGTAATGTTTAAATTTCATAAACTGTAACTCGTATTCTAGCATCTCATTTTACACTTAGAAAGGGGCATCTATGATTGCTCGTAAAGATCTTCTCTATATTATTTCTAATTGTTCCATCACTTATTTTCCTACAAATTATTCACAATATGGGATAACTTCTGTCCCATAGCTGAATACTGAGCTTACGAACGTTTTTATCATTATACCTGCGTTATATGGTGTTAATCCCTTATTCATTGTTATTTTACCCAGTATTCATGTTTACATCTTTTATGCTGCTTCTAGTCTGTTCTCCATGTGTTTTTCAAAGCTGATGGTTTCTTCTATTATATGCCCTAAGTACTAAAAGGACGTTACTCTTTCGATTCTTAAGTTTCCCACCTCAATAGTATTGCCAATATTTTCTCAGTTTCTATTTTCTGCTGCTTTTCATATCATTCATTTTGTTTTATCTGCAATTTCCAGTTTGTATTTTTCTGCCCATGAGGTTAAATTTTTGATTACTTCCTCTAATTATTCTCATTCACTTATTAAGGCTAGGTCATCTGCATATGCAAAACATCCTGCATATATTTCTTGTGTTCATCCCTCTTCGTTTTTAAAGTCTATCGTAATTCCTAGCTTTTAATCTTCCAAGCTATGGAGAAGTCTTGCTATTATTAAGTTAAATAGTCTTGGCGACGTTATGCTTCCCTGTTTTAGTTCTTTATTTGTCGCGAATGATTTTGCTATTTATTCATTGATTTTAAGTTTAATTTCTTCTTCACAGTAGAAGTTTGCTAGCAGTTTAATTATCTATTCCGGTACTTTTATATCGTTTAGGATTTATCATATATCTTTTCTTTGCACCGAGTCGTACGCTTTCTTAATATCAACAAATATTACGAAAACATCTTTTTTGTTCCGTATTGATCATTCCTATACTGTTCTTAGGTTGAAAATTTATAGTGAGCATGATTTTCCTTTTTTAAAGCCATATTAATATTCGCTTTCATCATTATGCAGATATCCTTATAGTTGCTAGAAAATTCATGCATCTACTATTTTTAAAGCATGATTCAGTAAAGAGATTGGTCTATAATTCATCGGGTTCATCTGTCCTCCTTTTTTGTATATTAATATTATGTATTATTATTTCATCTCTTAAGGTATTACTCCCTTTTAAATCATCTTAACTATCATTTTACATGTTACTTCTGTTAGTTTTTTCACCCGCCTTTTAAGAATTATTCGAGATTCAAAAATTGAATTAAAGGTTAAGATTGAATATTCATACTTTAAAACCTAACTTCTAACTGTCTATTATATATACAAAAAATTACTTTGGAGAAATATTAAAACTTTTATCTCAAATATCCGTTTTCGCTTTTTCACTGAGAAGTATAAATCTACCTAAAAGCAAATGGTACACTGAAATACTTAACTTTAAGGTTTTCTAGAATATAATTGATTAATAAAACGAAATCGATATAATAAATAAATAAATTTGATTATAGAGCGCGTAGCACCTCGTTGGTGCGCAGCTCTTTAATAAATGTTTCAATACATGTCTATTTCTTCAAGTAAGCCTTCAGGTAATAAAAATTCTTCTCTTATTAGTTCCATATCTTCATCATTTTCTTCTTCAATATCTCTTGTTCTTCTGTCTTCTATCTATCTTCGTTTTATTGATTCTTTGTTACAAGCGACCATTATTTTTTTTACATACTTTGCTAATTTTCGTTTCTAATTCTTTTCTTCTTAATCAAGCTTTTATAAACTCATAAAAACTATCCTTTTCCTGCTCTATAATCTTTTCCTATTTCTTTTTTTTCATTCAATTTTCTTTTCTAAGTATCCTTTTTTTCTTTTTTCTAATATGTTTTTGATATAATATTTTATTATCAAGTCAGTTTTAGCTCTTTTTTACTCTTCTTAGGTTCTAATGAATTTTTCGAATTTTGCCGTACCTCATATTATATCAAATAGTTTCATTCCTTGTCTTTCTACTCCTATTGTTCTTAACTTTCTAATACATATTTATCTACTTTCTTTGTATTCTGAGCATTTTTCTATGATATGCCTTTCGTTTTCTCTTGCATCATTACAGAAAGGGCATTTGCTTGTCGCAACTAGGTGTCTTTCTTTTAAACAATCCTGGCTCCCATTACATCTCGTTCTTATTCTAAATATGTAGCATATTTCTTCTTTTCTATTGTATCTCAGGTAGTTGGGTGGTCCTACTACATATTCATCAAATCATGTTTTTCTATACTGTAGAGTTGTTATCATTTACTCCATTCTTTCTCTATCTTCTATGTATACTCTATGTTCTCAAATTGCACGATTAATGTTTTTCTTCCCTTTTTGATTATTATTACCATCATCTATAAATATATATTTGTCTTCAATTTTTAATTCTAATTTTATTGTCGTGCAGTATTGTTCAGAAATAAAGTTCTCTTCTTTACTTAGGTCGAACATTAATCCATCTACTGTTTTTCCTTAGTTACCTATTAGTCTGCCTCTTAATCTCAGCGTTTTCTGCCATAGGTAATGTTTAAATTTCATAAACTGTAACTCGTATTCTAGCATCTCATTTTACACTTAGAAAGGGGCATCTATGATTGCTCGTAAAGATCTTCTCTATATTATTTCTAATTGTTCCATCACTTATTTTCCTACAAATTATTCACAATATGGGATAACTTCTGTCCCATAGCTGAATACTGAGCTTACGAACGTTTTTATCATTATACCTGCGTTATATGGTGTTAATCCCTTATTCATTGTTATTTTACCCAGTATTCATGTTTACATCTTTTATGCTGCTTCTAGTCTGTTCTCCATGTGTTTTTCAAAGCTGATGGTTTCTTCTATTATATGCCCTAAGTACTAAAAGGACGTTACTCTTTCGATTCTTAAGTTTCCCACCTCAATAGTATTGCCAATATTTTCTCAGTTTCTATTTTCTGCTGCTTTTCATATCATTCATTTTGTTTTATCTGCAATTTCCAGTTTGTATTTTTCTGCCCATGAGGTTAAATTTTTGATTACTTCCTCTAATTATTCTCATTCACTTATTAAGGCTAGGTCATCTGCATATGCAAAACATCCTGCATATATTTCTTGTGTTCATCCCTCTTCGTTTTTAAAGTCTATCGTAATTCCTAGCTTTTAATCTTCCAAGCTATGGAGAAGTCTTGCTATTATTAAGTTAAATAGTCTTGGCGACGTTATGCTTCCCTGTTTTAGTTCTTTATTTGTCGCGAATGATTTTGCTATTTATTCATTGATTTTAAGTTTAATTTCTTCTTCACAGTAGAAGTTTGCTAGCAGTTTAATTATCTATTCCGGTACTTTTATATCGTTTAGGATTTATCATATATCTTTTCTTTGCACCGAGTCGTACGCTTTCTTAATATCAACAAATATTACGAAAACATCTTTTTTGTTCCGTATTGATCATTCCTATACTGTTCTTAGGTTGAAAATTTATAGTGAGCATGATTTTCCTTTTTTAAAGCCATATTAATATTCGCTTTCATCATTATGCAGATATCCTTATAGTTGCTAGAAAATTCATGCATCTACTATTTTTAAAGCATGATTCAGTAAAGAGATTGGTCTATAATTCATCGGGTTCATCTGTCCTCCTTTTTTGTATATTAATATTATGTATTATTATTTCATCTCTTAAGGTATTACTCCCTTTTAAATCATCTTAACTATCATTTTACATGTTACTTCTGTTAGTTTTTTCACCCGCCTTTTAAGAATTATTCGAGATTCAAAAATTGAATTAAAGGTTAAGATTGAATATTCATACTTTAAAACCTAACTTCTAACTGTCTATTATATATACAAAAAATTACTTTGGAGAAATATTAAAACTTTTATCTCAAATATCCGTTTTCGCTTTTTCACTGAGAAGTATAAATCTACCTAAAAGCAAATGGTACACTGAAATACTTAACTTTAAGGTTTTCTAGAATATAATTGATTAATAAAACGAAATCGATATAATAAATAAATAAATTTGATTATAGAGCGCGTAGCACCTCGTTGGTGCGCAGCTCTTTAATAAATGTTTCAATACATGTCTATTTCTTCAAGTAAGCCTTCAGGTAATAAAAATTCTTCTCTTATTAGTTCCATATCTTCATCATTTTCTTCTTCAATATCTCTTGTTCTTCTGTCTTCTATCTATCTTCGTTTTATTGATTCTTTGTTACAAGCGACCATTATTTTTTTTACATACTTTGCTAATTTTCGTTTCTAATTCTTTTCTTCTTAATCAAGCTTTTATAAACTCATAAAAACTATCCTTTTCCTGCTCTATAATCTTTTCCTATTTCTTTTTTTTCATTCAATTTTCTTTTCTAAGTATCCTTTTTTTCTTTTTTCTAATATGTTTTTGATATAATATTTTATTATCAAGTCAGTTTTAGCTCTTTTTTACTCTTCTTAGGTTCTAATGAATTTTTCGAATTTTGCCGTACCTCATATTATATCAAATAGTTTCATTCCTTGTCTTTCTACTCCTATTGTTCTTAACTTTCTAATACATATTTATCTACTTTCTTTGTATTCTGAGCATTTTTCTATGATATGCCTTTCGTTTTCTCTTGCATCATTACAGAAAGGGCATTTGCTTGTCGCAACTAGGTGTCTTTCTTTTAAACAATCCTGGCTCCCATTACATCTCGTTCTTATTCTAAATATGTAGCATATTTCTTCTTTTCTATTGTATCTCAGGTAGTTGGGTGGTCCTACTACATATTCATCAAATCATGTTTTTCTATACTGTAGAGTTGTTATCATTTACTCCATTCTTTCTCTATCTTCTATGTATACTCTATGTTCTCAAATTGCACGATTAATGTTTTTCTTCCCTTTTTGATTATTATTACCATCATCTATAAATATATATTTGTCTTCAATTTTTAATTCTAATTTTATTGTCGTGCAGTATTGTTCAGAAATAAAGTTCTCTTCTTTACTTAGGTCGAACATTAATCCATCTACTGTTTTTCCTTAGTTACCTATTAGTCTGCCTCTTAATCTCAGCGTTTTCTGCCATAGGTAATGTTTAAATTTCATAAACTGTAACTCGTATTCTAGCATCTCATTTTACACTTAGAAAGGGGCATCTATGATTGCTCGTAAAGATCTTCTCTATATTATTTCTAATTGTTCCATCACTTATTTTCCTACAAATTATTCACAATATGGGATAACTTCTGTCCCATAGCTGAATACTGAGCTTACGAACGTTTTTATCATTATACCTGCGTTATATGGTGTTAATCCCTTATTCATTGTTATTTTACCCAGTATTCATGTTTACATCTTTTATGCTGCTTCTAGTCTGTTCTCCATGTGTTTTTCAAAGCTGATGGTTTCTTCTATTATATGCCCTAAGTACTAAAAGGACGTTACTCTTTCGATTCTTAAGTTTCCCACCTCAATAGTATTGCCAATATTTTCTCAGTTTCTATTTTCTGCTGCTTTTCATATCATTCATTTTGTTTTATCTGCAATTTCCAGTTTGTATTTTTCTGCCCATGAGGTTAAATTTTTGATTACTTCCTCTAATTATTCTCATTCACTTATTAAGGCTAGGTCATCTGCATATGCAAAACATCCTGCATATATTTCTTGTGTTCATCCCTCTTCGTTTTTAAAGTCTATCGTAATTCCTAGCTTTTAATCTTCCAAGCTATGGAGAAGTCTTGCTATTATTAAGTTAAATAGTCTTGGCGACGTTATGCTTCCCTGTTTTAGTTCTTTATTTGTCGCGAATGATTTTGCTATTTATTCATTGATTTTAAGTTTAATTTCTTCTTCACAGTAGAAGTTTGCTAGCAGTTTAATTATCTATTCCGGTACTTTTATATCGTTTAGGATTTATCATATATCTTTTCTTTGCACCGAGTCGTACGCTTTCTTAATATCAACAAATATTACGAAAACATCTTTTTTGTTCCGTATTGATCATTCCTATACTGTTCTTAGGTTGAAAATTTATAGTGAGCATGATTTTCCTTTTTTAAAGCCATATTAATATTCGCTTTCATCATTATGCAGATATCCTTATAGTTGCTAGAAAATTCATGCATCTACTATTTTTAAAGCATGATTCAGTAAAGAGATTGGTCTATAATTCATCGGGTTCATCTGTCCTCCTTTTTTGTATATTAATATTATGTATTATTATTTCATCTCTTAAGGTATTACTCCCTTTTAAATCATCTTAACTATCATTTTACATGTTACTTCTGTTAGTTTTTTCACCCGCCTTTTAAGAATTATTCGAGATTCAAAAATTGAATTAAAGGTTAAGATTGAATATTCATACTTTAAAACCTAACTTCTAACTGTCTATTATATATACAAAAAATTACTTTGGAGAAATATTAAAACTTTTATCTCAAATATCCGTTTTCGCTTTTTCACTGAGAAGTATAAATCTACCTAAAAGCAAATGGTACACTGAAATACTTAACTTTAAGGTTTTCTAGAATATAATTGATTAATAAAACGAAATCGATATAATAAATAAATAAATTTGATTATAGAGCGCGTAGCACCTCGTTGGTGCGCAGCTCTTTAATAAATGTTTCAATACATGTCTATTTCTTCAAGTAAGCCTTCAGGTAATAAAAATTCTTCTCTTATTAGTTCCATATCTTCATCATTTTCTTCTTCAATATCTCTTGTTCTTCTGTCTTCTATCTATCTTCGTTTTATTGATTCTTTGTTACAAGCGACCATTATTTTTTTTACATACTTTGCTAATTTTCGTTTCTAATTCTTTTCTTCTTAATCAAGCTTTTATAAACTCATAAAAACTATCCTTTTCCTGCTCTATAATCTTTTCCTATTTCTTTTTTTTCATTCAATTTTCTTTTCTAAGTATCCTTTTTTTCTTTTTTCTAATATGTTTTTGATATAATATTTTATTATCAAGTCAGTTTTAGCTCTTTTTTACTCTTCTTAGGTTCTAATGAATTTTTCGAATTTTGCCGTACCTCATATTATATCAAATAGTTTCATTCCTTGTCTTTCTACTCCTATTGTTCTTAACTTTCTAATACATATTTATCTACTTTCTTTGTATTCTGAGCATTTTTCTATGATATGCCTTTCGTTTTCTCTTGCATCATTACAGAAAGGGCATTTGCTTGTCGCAACTAGGTGTCTTTCTTTTAAACAATCCTGGCTCCCATTACATCTCGTTCTTATTCTAAATATGTAGCATATTTCTTCTTTTCTATTGTATCTCAGGTAGTTGG
>CAMPDV010005132.1:0-41511 GCA_946699065.1 Loxodes magnus
TTAGAGATAAAAGAAGTTATAAGTATTTAGAAAAGTGAGGAAGTAAAGTAAGAAAAGAAGAAGAGATTCAGCTTTTAGAATTACTAAAAACTTAGAGATAAAAAGAAGTTATAAGTATTTAGAAAAGTGAGGAAGTAAAGTAAGAAAAGAAGAAAGAGATTCAGCTTTAGAATTACTAAAACTTAGAGATAAAAAGAAGTTATAAGTATTTAGAAAAGTGAGGAAGTAAAGTAAGAAAAGAAGAAGAGATTCAGCTTTTACAATTACTAAAACTTAGAGATAAAAAGAAGTTATAAGTATTTAGAAAAGTGAGGAAGTAAAGTAAGAAAAGAAGAAAGAGATTCAGCTTTTACAATAACTAAAACTTAGAGATAAAAAGAAGTTATAAGTATTTAGAAAAGTGAGGAAGTAAAGTAAGAAAAGAAGAAAGAGATTCAGCTTTTAGAATTACTAAAACTTAGAGATAAAAAGAAGTTATAAGTATTTAGAAAAGTGAGGAAGTAAAGTAAGAAAAGAAGAAAGAGATTCAGCTTTTAGAATAACTAAAACTTAGAGATAAAAAGAAGTTATAAGTATTTAGAAAAGTGAGGAAGTGTAAAGTAAGAAAGAAGAAAGAGATTCAGCTTTTGGAATAACTAAAACTTAGAGATAAAAAGAAGTTATAAGTATTTAGAAAAGTGAGGAAGTAAAGTAAGAAAAGAAGAAAGAGATTCAGCTTTTACAATAACTAAAACTAATGATAAAAAGAAGTTATAAGTATTTAGAAAAGTGAGGAAGTAAAGTAAGAAAAGAAGAAAGAGATTCAGCTTTTACAATAACTAAAACTTAGAGATAAAAAGAAGTTATAAGTATTTAGAAAAGTGAGGAAGTAAAGTAAGAAAAGAAGAAAGAGATTCAGCTTTTACAATAACTAAAACTTAGAGATAAAAAAAAGTTATAAGTATTTAGAAAAGTGAGGAAGTAAAGTAAGAAAAGAAGAAAGAGATTCAGCTTTTACAATAACTAAAACTTAGAGATAAAAAGAAGTTATAAGTATTTAGAAAAGTGAGGAAGTAAAGTAAGAAAAGAAGAAAGAGATTCAGCTTTTGAATAACTAAAACTTAGAGATAAAAAGAAGTTATAAGTATTTAGAAAAGTGAGGAAGTAAAGTAAGAAAAGAAGAAAGAGATTCATCTTTTAGAATAACTAAAACTTAGAGATAAAAAGAAGTTATAAGTATTTAGAAAAGTGAGGAAGTAAAGTAAGAAAAGAAGAAAGAGATTCAGCTTTTGGAATAACTAAAACTTAGAGATAAAAAGAAGTTATAAGTATTTAGAAAAGTGAGGAAGTAAAGTAAAGAAAAAGAAGAAAGAGATTCAGCTTTTGAATAACTAAAACTTAGAGATAAAAAGAAGTTATAAGTATTTAGAAAAGTGAGGAAGTAAAGTAAGAAAAGAAGAAAGAGATTCAGCTTTTAGAATTACTAAAACTTAGAGATAAAAGAAGTTATAAGTATTTAGAAAAGTGAGGAAGTAAAGTAAGAAAAGAAGAAAGAAGATTCAGCTTTTACAATAACTAAAACTTAGAGATAAAAGAAGTTATAAGTATTTAGAAAAGTGAGGAAGTAAAGTAAGAAAAGAAGAAAGAGATTCAGCTTTTACAATAACTAAAACTTAGAGATAAAAAAGAAGTTATAAGTATTTAGAAAAGTGAGGAAGTAAAGTAAGAAAAGAAGAAAGAGATTCAGCTTTTACAATTACTAAAAACTTAGAGATAAAAAGAAGTTATAAGTATTTAGAAAAGTGAGGAAGTAAGTAAGAAAAGAAGAAAGAGATTCAGCTTTTAGAATAACTAAAACTAATGATAAAAAGAAGTTATAAGTATTTAGAAAAGTGAGGAAGTAAAGTAAGAAAAGAAGAAAGAGATTCAGCTTTTGGAATAACTAAAACTTAGAGATAAAAAGAAGTTATAAGTATTTAGAAAAGTGAGGAAGTAAAGTAAGAAAAGAAGAAAGAGATTCAGCTTTTAGAATAACTAAAACTTAGAGATAAAAAAGAAGTTATATGTATTTAGAAAAGTGAGGAAGTAAAGTAAGAAAAGAAGAAAGAGATTCAGCTTTTACAATTACTAAAACTTAGAGATAAAAAGAAGTTATAAGTATTTAGAAAAGTGAGGAAGTAAAGTAAGAAAAGAAGAAAGAGATTCAGCTTTTACAATTACTAAAACTTAGAGATAAAAAGCAGTTATAAGTATTTAGAAAAGTGAGGAAGTAAAGTAAGAAAAGAAGAAAGAGATTCAGCTTTTACAATTACTAAAACTTAGAGATAAAAAGAAGTTATAAGTATTTAGAAAAGTGAGGAAGTAAAGTAAGAAAAGAAGAAAGAGATTCTCTTTTAGAATAACTAAAACTTAGAGATAAAAAGAAGTTATAAGTATTTAGAAAAGTGAGGAAGTAAAGTAAGAAAAGAAGAAGAGATTCAGCTTTTACAATAACTAAAACTTAGAGATAAAAAGAAGTTATAAGTATTTAGAAAAGTGAGGAAGTAAAGTAAGAAAAGAAGAAAGAGATTCAGCTTTTACAATAACTAAAACTTAGAGATAAAAAGAAGTTATAAGTATTTAGAAAAGTGAGGAAGTAAAGTAGAAAAGAAGAAAGAGATTCAGCTTTTACAATAACTAAAACTTAGAGATAAAAAGAAGTTATAAGTATTTAGAAAAGTGAGGAAGTAAAGTAAGAAAAGAAGAAAGAGATTCATCTTTTAGAATAACTAAAACCTAATGATAAAAAGAAGTTATAAAGTATTTAGAAAAGTGAGGAAGTAAAGGTTAAGAAAAGAAGAAAGAGATTTAACTTTTACAATAACTAAAACTTAGAGATAAAAAGAAGTTATAAGTATTTAGAAAAGTGAGGAAGTAAAGTAAGAAAAGAAGAAAGAGATTTAGCTTTTACAATTACTAAAACTTAGAGATAAAAAGAAGTTATAAGTATTTAGAAAAGTGAGGAAGTAAAGTAAGAAAAGAAGAAAGAGATTCATCTTTTAGGAATAACTAAAACTTAGAGATAAAAAGAAGTTATAAGTATTTAGAAAAGTGAGGAAGTAAAGTAAGAAAAGAAGAAAGAGATTTAGCTTTTACAATTACTAAAACTTAGAGATAAAAAGAAGTTATAAGTATTTAGAAAGTGAGGAAGTAAAGTAAGAAAAGAGAAAGAGATTCAGCTTTTAGAATAACTAAAACTAATGATAAAAAGAAGTTATAAGTATTTAGAAAAGTGAGGAAGTAAAGTAAGAAAAGAAGAAAGAGATTCAGCTTTTGAATAACTAAAACTTAGAGATAAAAAGAAGTTATAAGTATTTAGAAAAGTGAGGAAGTAAAGTAAGAAAAGAAGAAAGAGATTCAGCTTTTACAATTACTAAAACTTAGAGATAAAAAGAAGTTATAAGTATTAGAAAAGTGAGGAAGTAAAGTAAGAAAAGAAGAAAGAGATTCAGCTTTTACAATTACTAAAACTAATGATAAAAAGCAGTTATAAGTATTTAGAAAAGTGAGGAAGTAAAGTAAGAAAAGAAGAAAGAGATTCAGCTTTTGGAATAACTAAAACTTAGAGATAAAAAGAAGTTATAAGTATTTAGAAAAGTGAGGAAGTAAAGTAAGAAAAGAAGAAAGAGATTCATCTTTTAGAATAACTAAAACTTAGAGATAAAAAGAAGTTATAGTATTTAGAAAAGTGAGGAAGTAAAGTAAGAAAAGAAGAAAGAGATTCAGCTTTTACAATTACTAAACTTAGAGATAAAAAGAAGTTATAAGTATTTAGAAAAGTGAGGAAGTAAAGTAAGCAAAGAAGAAAGAGATTCAGCTTTTACAATAACTAAACTTAGAGATAAAAAGAAGTTATAAGTATTTAGAAAAGTGAGGAAGTAAAGTAAGAAAAGAAGAAAGAGATTCAGCTTTTTACAATAACTAAAACTTAGAGATAAAAAGAAGTTATAAGTATTTAGAAAAGTGAGGAAGTAAAGTAAGAAAAAGAAGAAAGAGATTCAGCTTTTAGAATTACTAAAACTTAGAGATAAAAAGAAGTTATAAGTATTTAGAAAAGTGAGGAAGTAAAGTAAGAAAAGAAGAAAGAGATTCAGCTTTTAGAATAACTAAACTTAGAGATAAAAAGAAGTTATAAGTATTTAGAAAAGTGAGGAAGTAAAGTAAGAAAAGAAGAAAGAGATTCAACTTTTAGAATAACTAAAACTTAGAGATAAAGAGAAGTTAATAAGTATTTAGAAAAGTGGAGGAAGTAAAGTAAGAAAAGAAGAAAGAGATTTAGCTTTTACAATTACTAAAACTTAGAGATAAAAAGAAGTTATAAGTATTTAGAAAAGTGAGGAAGTAAAGTAAGAAAAGAAGAAAGAGATTCAGCTTTTACAATAACTAAAACTTAGAGATAAAAAGAAGTTATAAGTATTTAGAAAAAGTGAGGAAGTAAAAGTAAGAAAAGAAGAAAGAGATTTAGCTTTTACAATAACTAAAACTTAGAGATAAAAAGAAGTTATAAGTATTTAGAAAAGTGAGGAAGTAAAGTAGAAAAGAAGAAAGAGATTTAGCTTTTACAATTACTAAAACTTAGAGATAAAAAGAAGTTATAAGTATTTAGAAAAGTGAGGAAGTAAAGTAAGAAAAGAAGAAAGAGATTCAGCTTTTACAATAACTAAAACTTAGAGATAAAAAGAAGTTTATAAGTATTTAGAAAAGTGAGGAAGTAAAGTAAGAAAAGAAGAAAGAGATTCAGCTTTTAGAATTACTAAACTTAGAGATAAAAAGAAGTTATAAGTAATTTAGAAAAGTGAGGAAGTAAAGTAAGAAAAGAAGAAAGAGATTCAGCTTTTACAATAACTAAAACTTAGAGATAAAAAGAAGTTATAAGTATTTAGAAAAGTGAGGAAGTAAAGTAAGAAAAGAAGAAAGAATTACAGCTTTTAGAATAACTAAAACTTAGAAGATAAAAAGAAGTTATAAGTATTTAGAAAAAGTGAGGAAGTAAAGTAAGAAAAGAAGAAAGAGATTCAGCTTTTACAATAACTAAAACTTAGAGATAAAAAGAAGTTATAAGTATTTAGAAAAGTGAGGAAGTAAAGTAAGAAAAGAAGAAGAGATTCAGCTTTTACAATTACTAAAACTTAGAGATAAAAAGAAGTTATAAGTATTTAGAAAAGTGAGGAAGTAAAGTAAGAAAAGAAGAAAGAGATTCAGCTTTTACAATAACTAAAACTTAGAGATAAAAAGAAGTTATAAGTATTTAGAAAAGTGAGGAAGTAAAGTAAGAAAAGAAGAAAGAGATTCAGCTTTTACAATTACTAAAACTTAGAGATAAAAAGAAGTTATAAGTATTTAGAAAAAGTGAGGAAGTAAAGTAAGAAAAAGAAGAAAGAGATTTAGCTTTTACAATTACTAAAACTTAGAGATAAAAAGAAGTTATAAGTATTTAGAAAAAGTGAGGAAGTAAAGTAAGAAAAGAAGAAAGAGATTCAGCTTTTAGAATTACTAAAACTTAGAGATAAAAAGAAGTTATAAGTATTTAGAAAAGTGAGGAAGTAAGTAAGAAAAGAAGAAAGAGATTCAGCTTTTTACAATACTAAAACTTAGAGATAAAAAGAAGTTATAAGTATTTAGAAAAGTGAGGAAGTAAAGTAAGAAAAGAAGAAAGAGATTCAGCTTTTACAATAACTAAAACTTAGAGATAAAAAGAAGTTATAAGTATTTAGAAAAGTGAGGAAGTAAAGTAAGAAAAGAAGAAAGAGATTCAGCTTTTAGAATAACTAAAACTTAGAGATAAAAAGAAGTTATAAGTATTTAGAAAAGTGAGGAAGTAAAGTAAGAAAAGAAGAAAGAGATTCAGCTTTTACAATTACTAAAAACTAATGATAAAAAGCAGTTATAAGTATTTAGAAAAGTGAGGAAGTAAAGTAAGAAAAGAAGAAAGAGATTCAGCTTTTACAATAACTAAAACTTAGAGATAAAAAGAAGTTATAAGTATTTAGAAAAGTGAGGAAGTAAAGTAAGAAAAGAAGAAAGAGATTCAAGCTTTTACAATTACTAAAACTTAGAGATAAAAAGAAGTTATAAGTATTTAGAAAAGTGAGGAAGTAAAGTAAGAAAAGAAGAAAGAGATTCAGCTTTTGGAATAACTAAAACTTAGAGATAAAAAGAAGTTATAAGTATTTAGAAAAGTGAGGAAGTAAAGTAAGAAAAGAAGAAAGAGATTCAGCTTTTAGAATAACTAAAACTTAGAGATAAAAAGAAGTTATAAGTATTTAGAAAAGTGAGGAGTAAAGTAAGAAAAGAAGAAAGAGATTCAACTTTTAGAATAACTAAAACTTAGAGATAAAAGAAGTTATAAGTATTTAGAAAAGTGAGGAAGTAAAGTAAGAAAAGAAGGAAAGAGATTTTAGCTTTTACAATTACTAAAACTTAGAGATAAAAAGAAGTTATAAGTATTTAGAAAAGTGAGGAAGTAAAGTAAGAAAAGAAGAAAGAGGATTCAGCTTTTACAATAACTAAAACTTAGAGATAAAAAGAAGTTATAAGTATTTAGAAAAGTGAGGAAGTAAAGTAAGAAAAGAAGAAAGAGATTCAGCTTTTACAATTACTAAAACTTAGAGATAAAAAGAAGTTATAAAGTATTTAGAAAAGTGAGGAAGTAAAGTAAGAAAAGAAAGAAAGAGATTCAGCTTTTAGAATTACTAAAACTTAGAGATAAAAGAAGTTATAAGTATTTAGAAAAGTGAGGAAGTAAAGTAAGAAAAGAAGAAAGAGATCATCTTTTACAATTACTAAAACTTAGAGATAAAAAGAAGTTATAAAGTATTTAGAAAAAGTGAGGAAGTAAAGTAAGAAAAGAAGAAAGAGATTCAGCTTTTACAATAACTAAAACTATAGAGATAAAAAGAAGTTATAAGTATTTAGAAAAGTGAGGAAGTAAAGTAAGAAAAGAAGAAAGAGATTCAGCTTTTAGAATAACTAAAACTTAGAGATAAAAAGAAGTTATAAGTATTTAGAAAGTAGGAAGTAAAGTAAGAAAAGAAGAAAGAGATTCAGCTTTTAGAATTACTAAAACTTAGAGATAAAAAGAAGTTATAAGTATTTAGAAAAGTGAGGAAGTAAAGTAAGAAAAGAAGAAAGAGATTCCATCTTTTAGAATAACTAAAACTTAGAGATAAAAAGAAGTTATAAGTATTTAGAAAAGTGAGGGAAGTAAAGTAAGAAAAGAAGAAAGAGATTCAGCTTTTAGAATTACTAAAACTTAGAGATAAAAAGAAGTTATAAGTATTTAGAAAAGTGAGGAAGTAAAGTAAGAAAAGAAGAAAGAGATTCAGCTTTTACAATAACTAAAACTTAGAGATAAAAAGAAGTTATAAGTATTTAGAAAAGTGAGGAAGTAAAGTAAGAAAAGAAGAAAGAGATTTAGCTTTTACAATTACTAAAACTTAGAGATAAAAAGAAGTTATAAGTATTTAGAAAAGTGAGGAAGTAAAGTAAGAAAAGAAGAAAGAGATTCAGCTTTTACAATTACTAAAACTTAGAGATAAAAAGAAGTTATAAGTATTTAGAAAAGTGAGGAAGTAAAGTAAGAAAAGAAGAAAAGAGATTCAGCTTTTACAATAACTAAAACTTAGAGATAAAAAGAAGTTATAAGTATTAGAAAAGTGAGGAAGTAAAGTAAGAAAAGAAGAAAGAGATTTAGCTTTTACAATAACTAAAACTTAGAGATAAAAAGAAGTTATAAGTATTTAGAAAAGTGAGGAAGTAAAGTAAAGAAAAGAAGAAAGAGATTCATCTTTTAGAATTACTAAAACTTAGAGATAAAAAGAAGTTATAAGTATTTAGAAAAGTGAGGAAGTAAAGTAAGAAAAGAAGAAAGAGATTCAGCTTTTACAATAACTAAAACTTAGAGATAAAAAGAAGTTATAAGTATTTAGAAAAGTGAGGAAGTAAAGTAAGAAAAGAAGAAAGAGATTCAGCTTTTGAATAACTAAAACTTAGAGATAAAAAGAAGTTATAAGTATTTAGAAAAGTGAGGAAGTAAAGTAAGAAAAGAAGAAAGAGATTCAGCTTTTAGAATAACTAAAACTTAGAGATAAAAAGAAGTTATAAGTATTTAGAAAAGTGAGGAAGTAAAGTAAGAAAAGAAGAAAGAGATTCAGCTTTTACAATAACTAAAACTTAGAGATAAAAAGAAGTTATAAGTATTAGAAAAGTGAGGAAGTAAAGTAAGAAAAGAAGAAAGAGATTCAGCTTTTGAATAACTAAAACTTAGAGATAAAAAGAAGTTATAAGTATTTAGAAAAGTGAGGAAGTAAAGTAAGAAAAGAAGAAAGAGATTCAGCTTTTACAATTACTAAAACTTAGAGATAAAAAGAAGTTATAAGTATTTAGAAAAGTGAGGAAGTAAAGTAAGAAAAGAAGAAAGAGATTCAGCTTTTACAATTACTAAAACTTAGAGATAAAAAGAAGTTATAAGTATTTAGAAAAGTGAGGAAGTAAAGTAAGAAAAGAAGAAAGAGATTCAGCTTTTAGAATTACTAAAACTTAGAGATAAAAAGAAGTTAAAAGTATTTAGAAAAGTGAGGAAGTAAAGTAAGAAAAGAAGAAAGAGATTCATCTTTTAGAATAACTAAAACTTAGAGATAAAAAGAAGTTATAAGTATTTAGAAAAGTGAGGAAGTAAAGTAAGAAAAGAAGAAGAGATTCAGCTTTTACAATAACTAAAACTTAGAGATAAAAAGAAGTTATAAGTATTAGAAAAGTGAGGAAGTAAAGTAAGAAAAGAAGAAAGAGATTCAGCTTTTACAATAACTAAAACTTAGAGATAAAAAGAGTTATAAGTATTTAGAAAAGTGAGGAAGTAAAGTAAGAAAAGAAGAAGAGAATTCAGCCTTTTAGAATAACTAAAACTTAGAGATAAAAAGAAGTTATAAGTATTTAGAAAAGTGAGGAAGTAAAGTAAGAAAAGAAGAAAGAGATTTAGCTTTTACAATTACTAAAACTTAGAGATAAAAAGAAGTTATAAGTATTTAGAAAAGTGAGGAAGTAAAGTAAGAAAAGAAGAAAGAGATTCAGCTTTTAGAATAACTAAAACTTAGAGATAAAAAGAAGTTATAAGTATTTAGAAAAGTTGAGGAAGTAAAGTAAGAAAAGAAGAAAGAGATTCATCTTTTACAATAACTAAAACTAATGATAAAAAGAAGTTATAAGTATTTAGAAAAGTGAGGAAGTAAAGTAAGAAAAGAAGAAAGAGATTCAGCTTTTACAATTACTAAAACTTAGAGATAAAAAGAAGTTATAAGTTATTAGAAAAGTGAGGAAGTAAAGTAAGAAAAGAAGAAAAGAGATTCAGCTTTTAGAATAACTAAAACTTAGAGATAAAAAGAAGTTATAAGTATTTAGAAAAGTGAGGAAGTAAAGTAAGAAAAGAAGAAAGAGATTCAGCTTTTGAATAACTAAAACTTAGAGATAAAAGAAGTTCATAAGTATTTAGAAAAGTGAGGAAGTAAAGTAAGAAAAGAAGAAGAGATTCAGCTTTAGAATAACTAAAACTTAGAGATAAAAAGAAGTTATAAGTATTTAGAAAAGTGAGGAAGTAAAGTAAGAAAAGAAGAAAGAGATTCAGCTTTTACAATAACTAAAAACTTAGAGATAAAAAGAAGTTATAAGTATTTAGAAAAGTGAGGAAGTAAAGTAAGAAAAGAAGAAAGAGATTCAGCTTTAGAATAACTAAAACTTAGAGATAAAAGAAGTTATAAGTATTTAGAAAAGTGAGGAAGTAAAGTAAGAAAAGAAGAAAGAGATTCAGCTTTTACAATAACTAAAACTTAGAGATAAAAAGAAGTTATAAGTATTTAGAAAAGTGAGGAAGTAAAGTAAGAAAAGAAGAAAGAGATTCAGGCTTTTACAATTACTAAAACTTAGAGATAAAAAAGTTATAAGTATTTAGAAAAGTGAGGAAGTAAAGTAAGAAAAGAAGAAAGAGATTCAGCTTTTACAATTACTAAAACTTAGAGATAAAAAGAAGTTATAAGTATTTAGAAAAGTGGAGGAAGTAAAGTAAGAAAAGAAGAAAGAGATTCATCTTTTAGAATAACTAAAACTTAGAGATAAAAAGAAGTTATAAGTATTTAGAAAAGTGAGGAAGTAAAGTAAGAAAAGAAGAAGAGATTCAGCTTTTACAATAACTAAAACTTAGAGATAAAAAGAAGTTATAAGTATTTAGAAAAGTGAGGAAGTAAAGTAAGAAAAGAAGAAAGAGATTCAGCTTTTACAATAACTAAAACTTAGAGGATAAAAAGAAGTTATAAGTATTTAGAAAAGTGAGGAAGTTAAGTAAGAAAAGAAGAAAAGAGATTCAGCTTTTACAATAACTAAAACTTAGAGATAAAAAGAAGTTATAAGTATTTAGAAAAGTGAGGAAGTAAAGTAAGAAAGAAGAAAGGATTCAGCTTTTGAATAACTAAAACTTAGAGATAAAAAGAAGTTATAAGTATTTAGAAAAGTGAGGAAGTAAAGTAAGAAAAGAAGAAAGAGATTCAGCTTTTACAATTACTAAAACTTAGAGATAAAAAGAAGTTATAAGTATTTAGAAAAGTGAGGAAGTAAAGTAAGAAAAGAAGAAAGAGATTCATCTTTTAGAATAACTAAAACTTAGAGATAAAAAGAAGTTATAAGTATTTAGAAAAGTGAGGAAGTAAAGTAAGAAAAGAAGAAAGAGATTCAGCTTTTACAATAACTAAAACTTAGAGATAAAAAGAAGTTATAAGTATTTAGAAAAGTGAGGAAGTAAAGTAAGAAAAGAAGAAAGAGATTCAGCTTTTACAATAACTAAAACTTAGAGATAAAAAGAAGTTATAAGTATTTAGAAAAGTGAGGAAGTAAAGTAAGAAAAGAAGAAAGAGATTCAGCTTTTAGAATAACTAAAACTTAGAGATAAAAAGAAGTTATAAGTATTTAGAAAAGTGAGGAAGTAAAGTAAGAAAAGAAGAAAGAGATTTAGCTTTTACAATTACTAAAACTTAGAGATAAAAAGAAGTTATAAGTATTTAGAAAAGTGAGGAAGTAAAGTAAGAAAAGAAGAAGAGATTCAGCTTTTAGAATAACTAAACTTAGAGATAAAAAGAAGTTATAAGTATTTAGAAAAGTGAGGAAGTAAAGTAAGAAAAGAAGAAAGAGATTCAGCTTTTAGAATTACTAAAACTTAGAGATAAAAAGAAGTTATAAGTATTTAGAAAAGTGAGGAAGTAAAGTAAGAAAAAGAAGAAAGAGATTCAGCTTTTACAATTACTAAAACTTAGAGATAAAAAGAAGTTATAAGTATTTAGAAAAGTTGAGGAAGTAAAGTAAGAAAAGAAGAAAGAGATTCAGCTTTTACAATTACTAAAACTTAGAGATAAAAAGAAGTTATAAGTATTTAGAAAAGTGAGGAAGTAAAGTAAGAAAAGAAGAAAGAGATCAGCTTTTACAATTACTAAAAACTTAGAGATAAAAAGAAGTTATAAGTATTTAGAAAAGTGAGGAAGTAAAGTAAGAAAAGAAGAAAGAGATTCAGCTTTTACAATTACTAAAACTTAGAGATAAAAAAGAAGTTATAAGTATTTAGAAAAGTGAGGAAGTAAAGTAAGAAAAGAAGAAAGAGATTCAGCTTTTACAATTACTAAAACTTAGAGATAAAAAGAAGTTATAAGTATTTAGAAAAGTGAGGAAGTAAAGTAAGAAAAGAAGAAAGAGATTCAGCTTTTACAATTACTAAAACTTAGAGATAAAAAGAAGTTATAAGTATTTAGAAAAGTGAGGAAGTAAAGTAAGAAAAGAAGAAAGAATTACAGCTTTTAGAATACTAAAACTTAGAGATAAAAAGAAGTTATAAGTATTTAGAAAAGTGAGGAAGTAAAGTAAGAAAAGAAGAAAGAGATTCATCTTTTAGAATAACTAAAACTTAGAGATAAAAAGAAGTTATAAGTATTTAGAAAAGTGAGGAAGTAAAGTAAGAAAAGAAGAAAGAGATTCAGCTTTTAGAATAACTAAAACTTAGAGATAAAAAGAAGTTATAAGTATTTAGAAAAGTGAGGAAGTAAAGTAAGAAAAGAAGAAAGAATTACAGCTTTTAGAATTACTAAAACTTAGAGATAAAAAGAAGTTATAAGTATTTAGAAAAGTGAGGAAGTAAAGTAAAGAAAAGAGAAAGAGATTCAGCTTTTAGAATAACTAAAACTTAGAGATAAAAAGGAAGTTATAAGTATTAGAAAAGTGAGGAAGTTAAAGTAAGAAAAGAAGAAAGAGATTCAGCTTTTACAATAACTAAAACTTAGAGATAAAAAGAAGTTATAAGTATTTAGAAAAGTGAGGAAGTAAAGTAAGAAAAGAAGAAAGAGATTCAGCTTTTGGAATACTAAAACTTAGAGATAAAAAAGAAGTTATAAGTATTTAGAAAAGTGAGGAAGTAAAGTAAGAAAAGAAGAAAGAGATTCATCTTTTAGAATAACTAAAACTTAGAGATAAAAAGAAGTTATAAGTATTTAGAAAAGTGAGGAAGTAAAGTAAGAAAAGAAGAAAGAATTACAGCTTTTGAATAACTAAAACTTAGAGATAAAAAGAAGTTATAAGTATATTAGTAAAGTGAGGAGTAAAGTAAGAAAAGAAGAAAGAGATTCAGCTTTTACAATTACTAAAACTTAGAGATAAAAAGAAGTTATAAGTATTTAGAAAAGTGAGGAAGTAAAGTAGAAAAGAAGAAAGAGATTCAGCTTTTAGAATAACTAAAACTTAGAGATAAAAAGAAGTTATAAGTATTTAGAAAAGTGAGGAAGTAAAGTAAGAAAAGAAGAAAGAGATTCAGCTTTTACAATTACTAAAACTTAGAGATAAAAAGAAGTTATAAGTATTTAGAAAAGTGAGGAAGTAAGTAAGAAAAGAAGAAAGAGATTCAGCTTTTAGAATAACTAAAACTTAGAGATAAAAAGAAGTTATAAGTATTTAGAAAAGTGAGGAAGTAAAGTAAGAAAAGAAGAAAGAGATTCATCTTTTAGAATAACTAAAACTTAGAGATAAAAAGAAGTTATAAGTCATTTCTAAAGACTTATAACTTCTTTTTATCTCTAAGTTTTAGTTATTCTAAAAGATGAATCTCTTTCTTCTTTTCTTACTTTACTTCCTCACTTTTCTAAATACTTATAACTTCTTTTTATCTCTAAGTTTTAGTTATTCTAAAAGCTGAATCTCTTTCTTCTTTTCTTACTTTACTTCCTCACTTTTCTAAATACTTATAACTTCTTTTTATCTCTAAGTTTTAGTAATTGTAAAAGCTGAATCTCTTTCTTCTTTTCTTACTTTACTTCCTCACTTTTCTAAATACTTATAACTTCTTTTTATCTCTAAGTTTTAGTTATTCTAAAAGCTGAATCTCTTTCTTCTTTTCTTACTTTACTTCCTCACTTTTCTAAATACTTATAACTTCTTTTTATCTCTAAGTTTTAGTAATTGTAAAAGCTGAATCTCTTTCTTCTTTTCTTACTTTACTTCCTCACTTTACTAAATACTTATAACTTCTTTTTATCTCTAAGTTTTAGTTATTCAAAAGCTGTAATTCTTTCTTCTTTTCTTACTTTACTTCCTCACTTTTCTAAATACTTATAACTTCTTTTTATCTCTAAGTTTTAGTTATTCTAAAAGATGAATCTCTTTCTTCTTTTCTTACTTTACTTCCTCACTTTTCTAAATACTTATAACTTCTTTTTATCTCTAAGTTTTAGTTATTCCAAAAGCTGAATCTCTTTCTTCTTTTCTTACTTTACTTCCTCACTTTTCTAAATACTTATAACTTCTTTTTATCTCTAAGTTTTAGTTATTGTAAAAGCTGAATCTCTTTCTTCTTTTCTTACTTTACTTCCTCACTTTTCTAAATACTTATAACTTCTTTTTATCTCTAAGTTTTAGTTATTCTAAAAGCTGAATCTCTTTCTTCTTTTCTTACTTTACTTCCTCACTTTTCTAAATACTTATAACTTCTTTTTATCTCTAAGTTTTAGTAATTCTAAAAGCTGTAATTCTTTCTTCTTTTCTTACTTTACTTCCTCACTTTTCTAAATACTTATAACTTCTTTTTATCTCTAAGTTTTAGTTATTCTAAAAGCTGAATCTCTTTCTTCTTTTCTTACTTTACTTCCTCACTTTTCTAAATACTTATAACTTCTTTTTATCTCTAAGTTTTAGTTATTCTAAAAGATGAATCTCTTTCTTCTTTTCTTACTTTACTTCCTCACTTTTCTAAATACTTATAACTTCTTTTTATCTCTAAGTTTTAGTTATTCTAAAAGCTGTAATTCTTTCTTCTTTTCTTACTTTACTTCCTCACTTTTCTAAATACTTATAACTTCTTTTTATCTCTAAGTTTTAGTAATTGTAAAAGCTGAATCTCTTTCTTCTTTTCTTACTTTACTTCCTCACTTTTCTAAATACTTATAACTTCTTTTTATCTCTAAGTTTTAGTAATTGTAAAAGCTGAATCTCTTTCTTCTTTTCTTACTTTACTTCCTCACTTTTCTAAATACTTATAACTTCTTTTTATCTCTAAGTTTTAGTAATTGTAAAAGCTGAATCTCTTTCTTCTTTTCTTACTTTACTTCCTCACTTTTCTAAATACTTATAACTTCTTTTTATCTCTAAGTTTTAGTAATTGTAAAAGCTGAATCTCTTTCTTCTTTTCTTACTTTACTTCCTCACTTTTCTAAATACTTATAACTTCTTTTTATCTCTAAGTTTTAGTAATTGTAAAAGCTGAATCTCTTTCTTCTTTTCTTACTTTACTTCCTCACTTTTCTAAATACTTATAACTTCTTTTTATCTCTAAGTTTTAGTAATTGTAAAAGCTGAATCTCTTTCTTCTTTTCTTACTTTACTTCCTCACTTTTCTAAATACTTATAACTTCTTTTTATCTCTAAGTTTTAGTAATTCTAAAAGCTGAATCTCTTTCTTCTTTTCTTACTTTACTTCCTCACTTTTCTAAATACTTATAACTTCTTTTTATCTCTAAGTTTTAGTTATTCTAAAAGCTGAATCTCTTTCTTCTTTTCTTACTTTACTTCCTCACTTTTCTAAATACTTATAACTTCTTTTTATCTCTAAGTTTTAGTAATTGTAAAAGCTAAATCTCTTTCTTCTTTTCTTACTTTACTTCCTCACTTTTCTAAATACTTATAACTTCTTTTTATCTCTAAGTTTTAGTTATTCTAAAAGCTGAATCTCTTTCTTCTTTTCTTACTTTACTTCCTCACTTTTCTAAATACTTATAACTTCTTTTTATCTCTAAGTTTTAGTTATTGTAAAAGCTGAATCTCTTTCTTCTTTTCTTACTTTACTTCCTCACTTTTCTAAATACTTATAACTTCTTTTTATCTCTAAGTTTTAGTTATTGTAAAAGCTGAATCTCTTTCTTCTTTTCTTACTTTACTTCCTCACTTTTCTAAATACTTATAACTTCTTTTTATCTCTAAGTTTTAGTTATTCTAAAAGATGAATCTCTTTCTTCTTTTCTTACTTTACTTCCTCACTTTTCTAAATACTTATAACTTCTTTTTATCTCTAAGTTTTAGTAATTGTAAAAGCTGAATCTCTTTCTTCTTTTCTTACTTTACTTCCTCACTTTTCTAAATACTTATAACTTCTTTTTATCTCTAAGTTTTAGTTATTCCAAAAGCTGAATCTCTTTCTTCTTTTCTTACTTTACTTCCTCACTTTTCTAAATACTTATAACTTCTTTTTATCTCTAAGTTTTAGTTATTGTAAAAGCTGAATCTCTTTCTTCTTTTCTTACTTAACTTCCTCACTTTTCTAAATACTTATAACTTCTTTTTATCTCTAAGTTTTAGTTATTGTAAAAGCTGAATCTCTTCTTCTTTTCTTACTTTACTTCCTCACTTTTCTAAATACTTATAACTTCTTTTTATCTCTAAGTTTTAGTTATTGTAAAAGCTGAATCTCTTTCTTCTTTTCTTACTTTACTTCCTCACTTTTCTAAATACTTATAACTTCTTTTTATCTCTAAGTTTTAGTTATTCTAAAAGATGAATCTCTTTCTTCTTTTCTTACTTTACTTCCTCACTTTTCTAAATACTTATAACTTCTTTTTATCTCTAAGTTTTAGTAATTGTAAAAGCTGAATCTCTTTCTTCTTTTCTTACTTTACTTCCTCACTTTTCTAAATACTTATAACTTCTTTTTATCTCTAAGTTTTAGTAATTGTAAAAGCTGAATCTCTTTCTTCTTTTCTTACTTTACTTCCTCACTTTTCTAAATACTTATAACTTCTTTTTATCTCTAAGTTTTAGTTATTGTAAAAGCTGAATCTCTTTCTTCTTTTCTTACTTTACTTCCTCACTTTTCTAAATACTTATAACTTCTTTTTATCTCTAAGTTTTAGTTATTCTAAAGCTGAATCTCTTTCTTCTTTTCTTACTTTACTTCCTCACTTTTCTAAATACTTATAACTTCTTTTTATCTCTAAGTTTTAGTTATTGTAAAAGCTGAATCTCTTTCTTCTTTTCTTACTTTACTTCCTCACTTTTCTAAATACTTATAACTTCTTTTTATCTCTAAGTTTTAGTTATTCTAAAGCTGAATCTCTTTCTTCTTTTCTTACTTTACTTCCTCACTTTTCTAAATACTTATAACTTCTTTTTATCTCTAAGTTTTAGTTATTCAAAAGCTGAATCTCTTTCTTCTTTTCTTACTTTACTTCCTCACTTTTCTAAATACTTATAACTTCTTTTTATCTCTAAGTTTTAGTTATTCTAAAAGCTGAATCTCTTTCTTCTTTTCTTACTTTACTTCCTCACTTTTCTAAATACTTATAACTTCTTTTTATCTCTAAGTTTTAGTAATTGTAAAAGCTGAATCTCTTTCTTCTTTTCTTACTTTACTTCCTCACTTTTCTAAATACTTATAACTTCTTTTTATCATTAGTTTTAGTTATTGTAAAAGATGAATCTCTTTCTTCTTTTCTTACTTTACTTCCTCACTTTTCTAAATACTTATAACTTCTTTTTATCTCTAAGTTTTAGTTATTCTAAAAGCTGAATCTCTTTCTTCTTTTCTTACTTTACTTCCTCACTTTTCTAAATACTTATAACTTCTTTTTATCTCTAAGTTTTAGTAATTGTAAAAGCTAAATCTCTTTCTTCTTTTCTTACTTTACTTCCTCACTTTTCTAAATACTTATAACTTCTTTTTATCTCTAAGTTTTAGTTATTCTAAAAGCTGAATCTCTTTCTTCTTTTCTTACTTTACTTCCTCACTTTTCTAAATACTTATAACTTCTTTTTATCTCTAAGTTTTAGTTATTGTAAAAGCTGAATCTCTTTCTTCTTTTCTTACTTTACTTCCTCACTTTTCTAAATACTTATAACTTCTTTTTATCTCTAAGTTTTAGTTATTGTAAAAGCTGAATCTCTTTCTTCTTTTCTTACTTTACTTCCTCACTTTTCTAAATACTTATAACTTCTTTTTATCTCTAAGTTTTAGTTATTCTAAAAGATGAATCTCTTTCTTCTTTTCTTACTTTACTTCCTCACTTTTCTAAATACTTATAACTTCTTTTTATCTCTAAGTTTTAGTAATTCTAAAAGCTGAATCTCTTTCTTCTTTTCTTACTTTACTTCCTCACTTTTCTAAATACTTATAACTTCTTTTTATCTCTAAGTTTTAGTAATTGTAAAAGCTGAATCTCTTTCTTCTTTTCTTACTTTACTTCCTCACTTTTCTAAATACTTATAACTTCTTTTATCTCTAAGTTTTAGTAATTGTAAAAGCTGAATCTCTTTCTTCTTTTCTTACTTTACTTCCTCACTTTTCTAAATACTTATAACTTCTTTTTATCTCTAAGTTTTAGTTATTCAAAAGCTGAATCTCTTTCTTCTTTTCTTACTTTACTTCCTCACTTTTCTAAATACTTATAACTTCTTTTTATCTCTAAGTTTTAGTTATTGTAAAAGCTGAATCTCTTTCTTCTTTTCTTACTTTACTTCCTCACTTTTCTAAATACTTATAACTTCTTTTTATCTCTAAGTTTTAGTTATTCTAAAAGCTGAATCTCTTTCTTCTTTTCTTACTTTACTTCCTCACTTTTCTAAATACTTATAACTTCTTTTTATCTCTAAGTTTTAGTTATTCAAAAGCTGAATCTCTTTCTTCTTTTCTTACTTTACTTCCTCACTTTTCTAAATACTTATAACTTCTTTTTATCTCTAAGTTTTAGTTATTGTAAAAGCTGAATCTCTTTCTTCTTTTCTTACTTTACTTCCTCACTTTTCTAAATACTTATAACTTCTTTTTATCTCTAAGTTTTAGTAATTCTAAAAGATGAATCTCTTTCTTCTTTTCTTACTTTACTTCCTCACTTTTCTAAATACTTATAACTTCTTTTTATCTCTAAGTTTTAGTTATTGTAAAAGCTAAATCTCTTTCTTCTTTTCTTACTTTACTTCCTCACTTTTCTAAATACTTATAACTTCTTTTTATCTCTAAGTTTTAGTTATTGTAAAAGCTGAATCTCTTTCTTCTTTTCTTACTTTACTTCCTCACTTTTCTAAATACTTATAACTTCTTTTTATCTCTAAGTTTTAGTAATTGTAAAAGCTGAATCTCTTTCTTCTTTTCTTACTTTACTTCCTCACTTTTCTAAATACTTATAACTTCTTTTTATCTCTAAGTTTAGTAATTGTAAAAGCTAAATCTCTTTCTTCTTTTCTTACTTTACTTCCTCACTTTTCTAAATACTTATAACTTCTTTTTATCTCTAAGTTTTAGTTATTGTAAAAGCTGAATCTCTTTCTTCTTTTCTTACTTTACTTCCTCACTTTTCTAAATACTTATAACTTCTTTTTATCTCTAAGTTTTAGTAATTCTAAAAGCTGAATCTCTTTCTTCTTTTCTTACTTTACTTCCTCACTTTTCTAAATACTTATAACTTCTTTTTATCTCTAAGTTTTAGTTATTCTAAAAGATGAATCTCTTTCTTCTTTTCTTACTTTACTTCCTCACTTTTCTAAATACTTATAACTTCTTTTTATCTCTAAGTTTTAGTAATTCTAAAAGCTGAATCTCTTTCTTCTTTTCTTACTTTACTTCCTCACTTTTCTAAATACTTATAACTTCTTTTTATCTCTAAGTTTTAGTTATTCTAAAAGCTGAATCTCTTTCTTCTTTTCTTACTTTACTTCCTCACTTTTCTAAATACTTATAACTTCTTTTTATCTCTAAGTTTTAGTTATTGTAAAAGCTGAATCTCTTTCTTCTTTTCTTACTTTACTTCCTCACTTTTCTAAATACTTATAACTTCTTTTTATCTCTAAGTTTTAGTAATTGTAAAAGATGAATCTCTTTCTTCTTTTCTTACTTTACTTCCTCACTTTTCTAAATACTTATAACTTCTTTTTATCTCTAAGTTTTAGTAATTCTAAAAGCTGAATCTCTTTCTTCTTTTCTTACTTTACTTCCTCACTTTTCTAAATACTTATAACTTCTTTTTATCTCTAAGTTTTAGTAATTGTAAAAGCTGAATCTCTTTCTTCTTTTCTTACTTTACTTCCTCACTTTTCTAAATACTTATAACTTCTTTTTATCTCTAAGTTTTAGTTATTGTAAAAGCTGAATCTCTTTCTTCTTTTCTTACTTTACTTCCTCACTTTTCTAAATACTTATAACTTCTTTTTATCTCTAAGTTTTAGTAATTGTAAAAGCTAAATCTCTTTCTTCTTTTCTTACTTTACTTCCTCACTTTTCTAAATACTTATAACTTCTTTTTATCTCTAAGTTTTAGTTATTCTAAAAGTTGAATCTCTTTCTTCTTTTCTTACTTTACTTCCTCACTTTTCTAAATACTTATAACTTCTTTTTATCTCTAAGTTTTAGTTATTCTAAAAGCTGAATCTCTTTCTTCTTTTCTTACTTTACTTCCTCACTTTTCTAAATACTTATAACTTCTTTTTATCTCTAAGTTTTAGTTATTCCAAAAGCTGAATCTCTTTCTTCTTTTCTTACTTTACTTCCTCACTTTTCTAAATACTTATAACTTCTTTTTATCTCTAAGTTTTAGTAATTGTAAAAGCTGAATCTCTTTCTTCTTTTCTTACTTTACTTCCTCACTTTTCTAAATACTTATAACTTCTTTTTATCTCTAAGTTTTAGTTATTGTAAAAGCTGAATCTCTTTCTTCTTTTCTTACTTTACTTCCTCACTTTTCTAAATACTTATAACTGCTTTTTATCATTAGTTTTAGTAATTGTAAAAGCTGAATCTCTTTCTTCTTTTCTTACTTTACTTCCTCACTTTTCTAAATACTTATAACTTCTTTTTATCTCTAAGTTTTAGTTATTCTAAAAGCTGAATCTCTTTCTTCTTTTCTTACTTTACTTCCTCACTTTTCTAAATACTTATAACTTCTTTTTATCTCTAAGTTTTAGTTATTGTAAAAGCTGAATCTCTTTCTTCTTTTCTTACTTTACTTCCTCACTTTTCTAAATACTTATAACTTCTTTTTATCTCTAAGTTTTAGTTATTGTAAAAGCTGAATCTCTTTCTTCTTTTCTTACTTTACTTCCTCACTTTTCTAAATACTTATAACTTCTTTTTATCTCTAAGTTTTAGTAATTCTAAAAGCTGAATCTCTTTCTTCTTTTCTTACTTTACTTCCTCACTTTTCTAAATACTTATAACTTCTTTTTATCTCTAAGTTTTAGTAATTGTAAAAGCTAAATCTCTTTCTTCTTTTCTTACTTTACTTCCTCACTTTTCTAAATACTTATAACTTCTTTTTATCTCTAAGTTTTAGTAATTGTAAAAGCTGAATCTCTTTCTTCTTTTCTTACTTTACTTCCTCACTTTTCTAAATACTTATAACTTCTTTTTATCTCTAAGTTTTAGTTATTGTAAAAGCTGAATCTCTTTCTTCTTTTCTTACTTTACTTCCTCACTTTTCTAAATACTTATAACTTCTTTTTATCTCTAAGTTTTAGTAATTGTAAAAGCTGAATCTCTTTCTTCTTTTCTTACTTTACTTCCTCACTTTTCTAAATACTTATAACTTCTTTTTATCTCTAAGTTTTAGTTATTGTAAAAGCTGAATCTCTTTCTTCTTTTCTTACTTTACTTCCTCACTTTTCTAAATACTTATAACTTCTTTTTATCTCTAAGTTTTAGTTATTCTAAAAGCTGTAATTCTTTCTTCTTTTCTTACTTTACTTCCTCACTTTTCTAAATACTTATAACTTCTTTTTATCTCTAAGTTTTAGTTATTGTAAAAGCTGAATCTCTTTCTTCTTTTCTTACTTTACTTCCTCACTTTTCTAAATACTTATAACTTCTTTTTATCTCTAAGTTTTAGTAATTCTAAAAGCTGAATCTCTTTCTTCTTTTCTTACTTTACTTCCTCACTTTTCTAAATACTTATAACTTCTTTTTATCTCTAAGTTTTAGTTATTGTAAAAGCTGAATCTCTTTCTTCTTTTCTTACTTTACTTCCTCACTTTTCTAAATACTTATAACTTCTTTTTATCTCTAAGTTTTAGTAATTGTAAAAGCTAAATCTCTTTCTTCTTTTCTTACTTTACTTCCTCACTTTTCTAAATACTTATAACTTCTTTTTATCTCTAAGTTTTAGTTATTGTAAAAGCTAAATCTCTTTCTTCTTTTCTTACTTTACTTCCTCACTTTTCTAAATACTTATAACTTCTTTTTATCTCTAAGTTTTAGTTATTGTAAAAGCTGAATCTCTTTCTTCTTTTCTTACTTTACTTCCTCACTTTTCTAAATACTTATAACTTCTTTTTATCTCTAAGTTTTAGTAATTGTAAAAGCTAAATCTCTTTCTTCTTTTCTTACTTTACTTCCTCACTTTTCTAAATACTTATAACTTCTCTTTATCTCTAAGTTTTAGTTATTCTAAAAGTTGAATCTCTTTCTTCTTTTCTTACTTTACTTCCTCACTTTTCTAAATACTTATAACTTCTTTTTATCTCTAAGTTTTAGTTATTCTAAAAGCTGAATCTCTTTCTTCTTTTCTTACTTTACTTCCTCACTTTTCTAAATACTTATAACTTCTTTTTATCTCTAAGTTTTAGTAATTCTAAAAGCTGAATCTCTTTCTTCTTTTCTTACTTTACTTCCTCACTTTTCTAAATACTTATAACTTCTTTTTATCTCTAAGTTTTAGTTATTGTAAAAGCTGAATCTCTTTCTTCTTTTCTTACTTTACTTCCTCACTTTTCTAAATACTTATAACTTCTTTTTATCTCTAAGTTTTAGTTATTGTAAAAGCTGAATCTCTTTCTTCTTTGCTTACTTTACTTCCTCACTTTTCTAAATACTTATAACTTCTTTTTATCTCTAAGTTTTAGTAATTGTAAAAGCTGAATCTCTTTCTTCTTTTCTTACTTTACTTCCTCACTTTTCTAAATACTTATAACTTCTTTTTATCTCTAAGTTTTAGTTATTCTAAAAGATGAATCTCTTTCTTCTTTTCTTACTTTACTTCCTCACTTTTCTAAATACTTATAACTTCTTTTTATCTCTAAGTTTTAGTTATTCCAAAAGCTGAATCTCTTTCTTCTTTTCTTACTTTACTTCCTCACTTTTCTAAATACTTATAACTGCTTTTTATCATTAGTTTTAGTAATTGTAAAAGCTGAATCTCTTTCTTCTTTTCTTACTTTACTTCCTCACTTTTCTAAATACTTATAACTTCTTTTTATCTCTAAGTTTTAGTAATTGTAAAAGCTGAATCTCTTTCTTCTTTTCTTACTTTACTTCCTCACTTTTCTAAATACTTATAACTTCTTTTTATCTCTAAGTTTTAGTTATTCAAAAGCTGAATCTCTTTCTTCTTTTCTTACTTTACTTCCTCACTTTTCTAAATACTTATAACTTCTTTTTATCATTAGTTTTAGTTATTCTAAAAGCTGAATCTCTTTCTTCTTTTCTTACTTTACTTCCTCACTTTTCTAAATACTTATAACTTCTTTTTATCTCTAAGTTTTAGTAATTGTAAAAGCTAAATCTCTTTCTTCTTTTCTTACTTTACTTCCTCACTTTTCTAAATACTTATAACTTCTTTTTATCTCTAAGTTTTAGTTATTCTAAAAGATGAATCTCTTTCTTCTTTTCTTACTTTACTTCCTCACTTTTCTAAATACTTATAACTTCTTTTTATCTCTAAGTTTTAGTAATTGTAAAAGCTAAATCTCTTTCTTCTTTTCTTACTTTACTTCCTCACTTTTCTAAATACTTATAACTTCTTTTTATCTCTAAGTTTTAGTTATTGTAAAAGTTAAATCTCTTTCTTCTTTTCTTACTTTACTTCCTCACTTTTCTAAATACTTATAACTTCTTTTTATCATTAGTTTTAGTTATTCTAAAAGATGAATCTCTTTCTTCTTTTCTTACTTTACTTCCTCACTTTTCTAAATACTTATAACTTCTTTTTATCTCTAAGTTTTAGTTATTGTAAAAGCTGAATCTCTTTCTTCTTTTCTTACTTTACTTCCTCACTTTTCTAAATACTTATAACTTCTTTTTATCTCTAAGTTTTAGTTATTGTAAAAGCTGAATCTCTTTCTTCTTTTCTTACTTTACTTCCTCACTTTTCTAAATACTTATAACTTCTTTTTATCTCTAAGTTTTAGTTATTGTAAAAGCTGAATCTCTTTCTTCTTTTCTTACTTTACTTCCTCACTTTTCTAAATACTTATAACTTCTTTTTATCTCTAAGTTTTAGTTATTCTAAAAGATGAATCTCTTTCTTCTTTTCTTACTTTACTTCCTCACTTTTCTAAATACTTATAACTTCTTTTTATCTCTAGTTTTAGTAATTGTAAAAGCTGAATCTCTTTCTTCTTTTCTTACTTTACTTCCTCACTTTTCTAAATACTTATAACTGCTTTTTATCTCTAAGTTTTAGTAATTGTAAAAGCTGAATCTCTTTCTTCTTTTCTTACTTTACTTCCTCACTTTTCTAAATACTTATAACTTCTTTTTATCTCTAAGTTTTAGTAATTGTAAAAGCTGAATCTCTTTCTTCTTTTCTTACTTTACTTCCTCACTTTTCTAAATACTTATAACTTCTTTTTATCTCTAAGTTTTAGTTATTCTAAAAGCTGAATCTCTTTCTTCTTTTCTTACTTTACTTCCTCACTTTTCTAAATACTTATAACTTCTTTTTATCTCTAAGTTTTAGTTATTCCAAAAGCTGAATCTCTTTCTTCTTTTCTTACTTTACTTCCTCACTTTTCTAAATACTTATAACTTCTTTTTATCATTAGTTTTAGTTATTCTAAAAGCTGAATCTCTTTCTTCTTTTCTTACTTTACTTCCTCACTTTTCTAAATACTTATAACTTCTTTTTATCTCTAAGTTTTAGTAATTGTAAAAGCTGAATCTCTTTCTTCTTTTCTTACTTTACTTCCTCACTTTTCTAAATACTTATAACTTCTTTTTATCTCTAAGTTTTAGTTATTGTAAAAGCTGAATCTCTTTCTTCTTTTCTTACTTTACTTCCTCACTTTTCTAAATACTTATAACTTCTTTTTATCTCTAAGTTTTAGTTATTGTAAAAGCTGAATCTCTTTCTTCTTTTCTTACTTTACTTCCTCACTTTTCTAAATACTTATAACTTCTTTTTATCTCTAAGTTTTAGTAATTCTAAAAGCTGAATCTCTTTCTTCTTTTCTTACTTTACTTCCTCACTTTTCTAAATACTTATAACTTCTTTTTATCTCTAAGTTTTAGTTATTCAAAAGCTGAATCTCTTTCTTCTTTTCTTACTTTACTTCCTCACTTTTCTAAATACTTATAACTGCTTTTTATCTCTAAGTTTTAGTAATTGTAAAAGCTGAATCTCTTTCTTCTTTTCTTACTTTACTTCCTCACTTTTCTAAATACTTATAACTTCTTTTTATCTCTAAGTTTTAGTAATTGTAAAAGCTGAATCTCTTTCTTCTTTTCTTACTTTACTTCCTCACTTTTCTAAATACTTATAACTTCTTTTTATCTCTAAGTTTTAGTAATTCTAAAAGATGAATCTCTTTCTTCTTTTCTTACTTTACTTCCTCACTTTTCAAAATACTTATAACTTCTTTTTATCTCTAAGTTTTAGTAATTGTAAAAGCTGAATCTCTTTCTTCTTTTCTTACTTTACTTCCTCACTTTTCTAAATACTTATAACTTCTTTTATCTCTAAGTTTTAGTTATTCTAAAAGCTGAATCTCTTTCTTCTTTTCTTACTTTACTTCCTCACTTTTCTAAATACTTATAACTTCTTTTTATCTCTAAGTTTTAGTTATTGTAAAAGCTGAATCTCTTTCTTCTTTTCTTACTTTACTTCCTCACTTTTCTAAATACTTATAACTTCTTTTTATCTCTAAGTTTTAGTTATTGTAAAAGCTGAATCTCTTTCTTCTTTTCTTACTTTACTTCCTCACTTTTCTAAATACTTATAACTTCTTTTTATCTCTAAGTTTTAGTTATTGTAAAAGCTGAATCTCTTTCTTCTTTTCTTACTTTACTTCCTCACTTTTCTAAATACTTATAACTTCTTTTATCTCTAAGTTTTAGTTATTCCAAAAGCTGAATCTCTTTCTTCTTTTCTTACTTTACTTCCTCACTTTTCTAAATACTTATAACTTCTTTTTATCTCTAAGTTTTAGTTATTCTAAAAGCTGAATCTCTTTCTTCTTTTCTTACTTTACTTCCTCACTTTTCTAAATACTTATAACTTCTTTTTATCTCTAAGTTTTAGTAATTCTAAAAGCTGAATCTCTTTCTTCTTTTCTTACTTTACTTCCTCACTTTTCTAAATACTTATAACTTCTTTTTATCTCTAAGTTTTAGTTATTGTAAAAGCTGAATCTCTTTCTTCTTTTCTTACTTTACTTCCTCACTTTTCTAAATACTTATAACTTCTTTTTATCTCTAAGTTTTAGTAATTGTAAAAGCTGAATCTCTTTCTTCTTTTCTTACTTACTTCCTCACTTTTCTAAATACTTATAACTTCTTTTTATCTCTAAGTTTTAGTAATTCTAAAAGCTGAATCTCTTTCTTCTTTTCTTACTTTACTTCCTCACTTTTCTAAATACTTATAACTTCTTTTTATCTCTAAGTTTTAGTAATTCTAAAAGCTGAATCTCTTCTTCTTTTCTTACTTTACTTCCTCACTTTTCTAAATACTTATAACTTCTTTTTATCTCTAAGTTTTAGTAATTGTAAAAGCTGAATCTCTTTCTTCTTTTCTTACTTTACTTCCTCACTTTTCTAAATACTTATAACTTCTTTTTATCTCTAAGTTTTAGTTATTCTAAAAGCTGAATCTCTTTCTTCTTTTCTTACTTTACTTCCTCACTTTTCTAAATACTTATAACTTCTTTTTATCTCTAAGTTTTAGTTATTCTAAAAGCTGAATCTCTTTCTTCTTTTCTTACTTTACTTCCTCACTTTTCTAAATACTTATAACTTCTTTTTATCTCTAAGTTTTAGTTATTCTAAAAGCTGAATCTCTTTCTTCTTTTCTTACTTTACTTCCTCACTTTTCTAAATACTTATAACTTCTTTTTATCTCTAAGTTTGTGTAATTCCAAAAGCTGAATCTCTTTCTTCTTTTCTTACTTTACTTCCTCACTTTTCTAAATACTTATAACTTCTTTTTATCTCTAAGTTTTAGTTATTCCAAAAGCTGAATCTCTTTCTTCTTTTCTTACTTTACTTCCTCACTTTTCTAAATACTTATAACTTCTTTTTATCTCTAAGTTTTAGTTATTCTAAAAGCTGAATCTCTTTCTTCTTTTCTTACTTTACTTCCTCACTTTTCTAAATACTTATAACTTCTTTTTATCTCTAAGTTTTAGTAATTGTAAAAGCTGAATCTCTTTCTTCTTTTCTTACTTTACTTCCTCACTTTTCTAAATACTTATAACTTCTTTTTATCTCTAAGTTTTAGTTATTCTAAAAGCTGAATCTCTTTCTTCTTTTCTTACTTTACTTCCTCACTTTTCTAAATACTTATAACTTCTTTTTATCTCTAAGTTTTAGTTATTCTAAAAGCTGAATCTCTTTCTTCTTTTCTTACTTTACTTCCTCACTTTTCTAAATACTTATAACTTCTTTTTATCTCTAAGTTTTAGTAATTCAAAAGCTGAATCTCTTTCTTCTTTTCTTACTTTACTTCCTCACTTTTCTAAATACTTATAACTTCTTTTTATCTCTAAGTTTGTGTAATTGTAAAAGCTGAATCTCTTTCTTCTTTTATTACTTTACTTCCTCACTTTTCTAAATACTTATAACTTCTTTTTATCTCTAAGTTTTAGTTATTCTAAAAGCTGAATCTCTTTCTTCTTTTCTTACTTTACTTCCTCACTTTTCTAAATACTTATAACTTCTTTTTATCTCTAAGTTTTAGTTATTGTAAAAGCTGAATCTCTTTCTTCTTTTCTTACTTTACTTCCTCACTTTTCTAAATACTTATAACTTCTTTTTATCTCTAAGTTTTAGTAATTGTAAAAGCTGAATCTCTTTCTTCTTTTCTTACTTTACTTCCTCACTTTTCTAAATACTTATAACTTCTTTTTATCTCTAAGCTTTTAGCTTAAGATAAAAAGAAGTTATAAGTATTTAGAAAAGTGAGGAAGTAAAGTAAGAAAAGAAGAAAGAGATTCAGCTTTTACAATTACTAAAACTTAGAGATAAAAAGAAGTTATAAGTATTTAGAAAAGTGAGGAAGTAAAGTAAGAAAAGAAGAAAGAGATTCAGCTTTTACAATAACTAAAACTTAGAGATAAAAAGAAGTTATAAGTATTTAGAAAAGTGAGGAAGTAAAGTAAGAAAAGAAGAAAGAGATTCAGCTTTTAGAATAACTAAAACTTAGAGATAAAAAGAAGTTATAAGTATTTAGAAAAGTGAGGAAGTAAAGTAATAAAAGAAGAAAGAGATTCAGCTTTTACAATTACACAAACTTAGAGATAAAAAGAAGTTATAAGTATTTAGAAAAGTGAGGAAGTAAAGTAAGAAAAGAAGAAAGAGATTCAGCTTTTGAATTACTAAAACTTAGAGATAAAAAGAAGTTATAAGTATTTAGAAAAGTGAGGAAGTAAAGTAAGAAAAGAAGAAAGAGATTCAGCTTTTAGAATAACTAAAACTTAGAGATAAAAAGAAGTTATAAGTATTTAGAAAAGTGAGGAAGTAAAGTAAGAAAAGAAGAAAGAGATTCAGCTTTTAGAATAACTAAAACTTAGAGATAAAAAGAAGTTATAAGTATTTAGAAAAGTGAGGAAGTAAAGTAAGAAAAGAAGAAAGAGATTCAGCTTTTACAATTACTAAAACTTAGAGATAAAAAGAAGTTATAAGTATTTAGAAAAGTGAGGAAGTAAAGTAAGAAAAGAAGAAAGAGATTCAGCTTTTAGAATAACTAAAACTTAGAGATAAAAAGAAGTTATAAGTATTTAGAAAAGTGAGGAAGTAAAGTAAGAAAAGAAGAAAGAGATTCAGCTTTTGGAATAACTAAAACTTAGAGATAAAAAGAAGTTATAAGTATTTAGAAAAGTGAGGAAGTAAAGTAAGAAAAGAAGAAAGAGATTCAGCTTTTGGAATTACACAAACTTAGAGATAAAAAGAAGTTATAAGTATTTAGAAAAGTGAGGAAGTAAAGTAAGAAAAGAAGAAAGAGATTCAGCTTTTAGAATAACTAAAACTTAGAGATAAAAAGAAGTTATAAGTATTTAGAAAAGTGAGGAAGTAAAGTAAGAAAAGAAGAAAGAGATTCAGCTTTTAGAATAACTAAAACTTAGAGATAAAAAGAAGTTATAAGTATTTAGAAAAGTGAGGAAGTAAAGTAAGAAAAGAAGAAAGAGATTCAGCTTTTAGAATAACTAAAACTTAGAGATAAAAAGAAGTTATAAGTATTTAGAAAAGTGAGGAAGTAAAGTAAGAAAAGAAGAAAGAGATTCAGCTTTTACAATTACTAAAACTTAGAGATAAAAAGAAGTTATAAGTATTTAGAAAAGTGAGGAAGTAAAGTAAGAAAAGAAGAAAGAGATTCAGCTTTTTAGAATAACTAAAACTTAGAGATAAAAAGAAGTTATAAGTATTTAGAAAAGTGAGGAAGTAAAGTAAGAAAAGAAGAAAGAGATTCAGCTTTTACAATTACTAAAACTTAGAGATAAAAAGAAGTTATAAGTATTTAGAAAAGTGAGGAAGTAAAGTAAGAAAAGAAGAAAGAGATTCAGCTTTTACAATAACTAAAACTTAGAGATAAAAAGAAGTTATAAGTATTTAGAAAAGTGAGGAAGTAAAGTAAGAAAAGAAGAAAGAGATTCAGCTTTTACAATAACTAAAACTTAGAGATAAAAAGAAGTTATAAGTATTTAGAAAAGTGAGGAAGTAAAGTAAGAAAAGAAGAAAGAGATTCAGCTTTTACAATTACACAAACTTAGAGATAAAAAGAAGTTATAAGTATTTAGAAAAGTGAGGAAGTAAAGTAAGAAAAGAAGAAAGAGATTCAGCTTTTACAATTACTAAAACTTAGAGATAAAAAGAAGTTATAAGTATTTAGAAAAGTGAGGAAGTAAAGTAAGAAAAGAAGAAAGAGATTCAGCTTTTAGAATAACTAAAACTTAGAGATAAAAAGAAGTTATAAGTATTTAGAAAAGTGAGGAAGTAAAGTAAGAAAAGAAGAAAGAGATTCAGCTTTTACAATTACTAAAACTTAGAGATAAAAAGAAGTTATAAGTATTTAGAAAAGTGAGGAAGTAAAGTAAGAAAAGAAGAAAGAGATTCAGCTTTTACAATAACTAAAACTTAGAGATAAAAAGAAGTTATAAGTATTTAGAAAAGTGAGGAAGTAAAGTAAGAAAAGAAGAAAGAGATTCAGCTTTTACAATAACTAAAACTTAGAGATAAAAAGAAGTTATAAGTATTTAGAAAAGTGAGGAAGTAAAGTAATAAAAGAAGAAAGAGATTCAGCTTTTACAATTACACAAACTTAGAGATAAAAAGAAGTTATAAGTATTTAGAAAAGTGAGGAAGTAAAGTAAGAAAAGAAGAAAGAGATTCAGCTTTTGAATTACTAAAACTTAGAGATAAAAAGAAGTTATAAGTATTTAGAAAAGTGAGGAAGTAAAGTAAGAAAAGAAGAAAGAGATTCAGCTTTTAGAATAACTAAAACTTAGAGATAAAAAGAAGTTATAAGTATTTAGAAAAGTGAGGAAGTAAAGTAAGAAAAGAAGAAAGAGATTCAGCTTTTAGAATAACTAAAACTTAGAGATAAAAAGAAGTTATAAGTATTTAGAAAAGTGAGGAAGTAAAGTAAGAAAAGAAGAAAGAGATTCAGCTTTTACAATTACTAAAACTTAGAGATAAAAAGAAGTTATAAGTATTTAGAAAAGTGAGGAAGTAAAGTAAGAAAAGAAGAAAGAGATTCAGCTTTTAGAATAACTAAAACTTAGAGATAAAAAGAAGTTATAAGTATTTAGAAAAGTGAGGAAGTAAAGTAAGAAAAGAAGAAAGAGATTCAGCTTTTACAATTACACAAACTTAGAGATAAAAAGAAGTTATAAGTATTTAGAAAAGTGAGGAAGTAAAGTAAGAAAAGAAGAAAGAGATTCAGCTTTTACAATAACTAAAACTAATGATAAAAAGAAGTTATAAGTATTTAGAAAAGTGAGGAAGTAAAGTAAGAAAAGAAGAAAGAGATTCAGCTTTTTACAATAACTAAAACTTAGAGATAAAAAGAAGTTATAAGTATTTAGAAAAGTGAGGAAGTAAAGTAATAAAAGAAGAAAGAGATTCAGCTTTTACAATTACTAAAACTTAGAGATAAAAAGAAGTTATAAGTATTTAGAAAAGTGAGGAAGTAAAGTAAGAAAAGAAGAAAGAGATTCAGCTTTTACAATTACTAAAACTTAGAGATAAAAAGAAGTTATAAGTATTTAGAAAAGTGAGGAAGTAAAGTAAGAAAAGAAGAAAGAGATTCAGCTTTTGAATAACTAAAACTTAGAGATAAAAAGAAGTTATAAGTATTTAGAAAAGTGAGGAAGTAAAGTAAGAAAAGAAGAAAGAGATTCAGCTTTTACAATTACTAAAACTTAGAGATAAAAAGAAGTTATAAGTATTTAGAAAAGTGAGGAAGTAAAGTAAGAAAAGAAGAAAGAGGTTCAGCTTTTACAATAACTAAAACTAATGATAAAAAGAAGTTATAAGTATTTAGAAAAGTGAGGAAGTAAAGTAAGAAAAGAAGAAAGAATTACAGCTTTTAGAATAACTAAAACTTAGAGATAAAAAGAAGTTATAAGTATTTAGAAAAGTGAGGAAGTAAAGTAAGAAAAGAAGAAAGAGATTCAGCTTTTACAATTACTAAAACTAATGATAAAAAGAAGTTATAAGTATTTAGAAAAGTGAGGAAGTAAAGTAAGAAAAGAAGAAAGAGATTCAGCTTTTACAATTACTAAAACTAATGATAAAAAGAAGTTATAAGTATTTAGAAAAGTGAGGAAGTAAAGTAAGAAAAGAAGAAAGAGATTCAGCTTTTACAATTACTAAAACTAATGATAAAAGAAGTTATAAGTATTTAGAAAAGTGAGGAAGTAAAGTAAGAAAAGAAGAAAGAGATTCAGCTTTTACATTACTAAAACTTAGCAGATAAAAAGAAGTTATAAGTATTTAGAAAAGTGAGGAAGTAAAGTAAGAAAAGAAGAAAGAGATTCAGCTTTTAGAATAACTAAAACTTAGAGATAAAAAAAAGTTATAAGTATTTAGAAAAGTGAGGAAGTAAAGTAAGAAAAGAAGAAAGAGATTCAGCTTTTAGAATAACTAAAACTTAGAGATAAAAAGAAGTTATAAGTATTTAGAAAAGTGAGGAAGTAAAGTAAGAAAAGAAGAAAGAGATTCAGCTTTTGAATAACTAAAACTTAGAGATAAAAAGAAGTTATAAGTATTTAGAAAAGTGAGGAAGTAAAGTAAGAAAAGAAGAAAGAATTACAGCTTTTAGAATTACTAAAACTTAGAGATAAAAAGAAGTTATAAGTATTTAGAAAAGTGAGGAAGTAAAGTAAGAAAAGAAGAAAGAGATTCAGCTTTTGAATAACTAAAACTTAGAGATAAAAAGAAGTTATAAGTATTTAGAAAAGTGAGGAAGTAAAGTAAGAAAAGAAGAAAGAGATTCAGCTTTTAGAATAACTAAAACTTAGAGATAAAAAGAAGTTATAAGTATTTAGAAAAGTGAGGAAGTAAAGTAAGAAAAGAAGAAAGAGATTCAGCTTTTACAATTACTAAAACTTAGAGATAAAAAGAAGTTATAAGTATTTAGAAAAGTGAGGAAGTAAAGTAAGAAAAGAAGAAAGAGATTCAGCTTTTGAATAACTAAAACTTAGAGATAAAAAGAAGTTATAAGTATTTAGAAAAGTGAGGAAGTAAAGTAAGAAAAGAAGAAAGAGATTCAGCTTTTACAATAACTAAAACTTAGAGATAAAAAAAGTTATAAGTATTTAGAAAAGTGAGGAAGTAAAGTAAGAAAAGAAGAAAGAGATTCATCTTTTAGAATAACTAAAACTTAGAGATAAAAAAAAGTTATAAGTATTTAGAAAAGTGAGGAAGTAAAGTAAGAAAAGAAGAAAGAGATTCAGCTTTTAGAATAACTAAAACTTAGAGATAAAAAGAAGTTATAAGTATTTAGAAAAGTGAGGAAGTAAAGTAAGAAAAGAAGAAAGAGATTCAGCTTTTGAATAACTAAAACTTAGAGATAAAAAGAAGTTATAAGTATTTAGAAAAGTGAGGAAGTAAAGTAAGAAAAGAAGAAAGAGATTCATCTTTTAGAATAACTAAAACTTAGAGATAAAAAGAAGTTATAAGTATTTAGAAAAGTGAGGAAGTAAAGTAAGAAAAGAAGAAAGAGATTCAGCTTTTGAATAACTAAAACTTAGAGATAAAAAGAAGTTATAAGTATTTAGAAAAGTGAGGAAGTAAAGTAAGAAAAGAAGAAAGAGATTCAGCTTTTACAATAACTAAAACTTAGAGATAAAAAGAAGTTATAAGTATTTAGAAAAGTGAGGAAGTAAAGTAAGAAAAGAAGAAAGAGATTCAGCTTTTAGAATAACTAAAACTTAGAGATAAAAAGAAGTTATAAGTATTTAGAAAAGTGAGGAAGTAAAGTAAGAAAAGAAGAAAGAGATTCAGCTTTTAGAATTACTAAAACTTAGAGATAAAAAGAAGTTATAAGTATTTATAAAAGTGAGGAAGTAAAGTAAGAAAAGAAGAAAGAGATTCAGCTTTTAGAATAACTAAAACTTAGAGATAAAAAGAAGTTATAAGTATTTAGAAAAGTGAGGAAGTAAAGTAAGAAAAGAAGAAAGAGATTCAGCTTTTACAATTACTAAAACTTAGAGATAAAAAGAAGTTATAAGTATTTAGAAAAGTGAGGAAGTAAAGTAAGAAAAGAAGAAAGAGATTCAGCTTTTAGAATAACTAAAACTAATGATAAAAAGAAGTTATAAGTATTTAGAAAAGTGAGGAAGTAAAGTAAGAAAAGAAGAAAGAGATTCAGCTTTTGAATAACTAAAACTTAGAGATAAAAAGAAGTTATAAGTATTTAGAAAAGTGAGGAAGTAAAGTAAGAAAAGAAGAAAGAGATTCATCTTTTAGAATAACTAAAACTTAGAGATAAAAAGAAGTATAAGTATTTAGAAAAGTGAGGAAGTAAAGTAAGAAAAGAAGAAAGAGATTCAGCTTTTAGAATAACTAAAACTTAGAGATAAAAAGAAGTTATAAGTATTTAGAAAAGTGAGGAAGTAAAGTAAGAAAAGAAGAAAGAGATTCAGCTTTTGAATAACTAAAACTTAGAGATAAAAAGAAGTTATAAGTATTTAGAAAAGTGAGGAAGTAAAGTAAGAAAAGAAGAAAGAGATTCATCTTTTAGAATAACTAAAACTTAGAGATAAAAAGAAGTTATAAGTATTTAGAAAAGTGAGGAAGTAAAGTAAGAAAAGAAGAAAAGAGATTCAGCTTTTAGAATAACTAAAACTTAGAGATAAAAAGAAGTTATAAGTATTTAGAAAAGTGAGGAAGTAAAGTAAGAAAAGAAGAAAGAGATTCAGCTTTTACAATAACTAAAACTTAGAGATAAAAAGAAGTTATAAGTATTTAGAAAAGTGAGGAAGTAAAGTAAGAAAAGAAGAAAGAGATTCAGCTTTTACAATTACTAAAACTTAGAGATAAAAAGAAGTTATAAGTATTTAGAAAAGTGAGGAAGTAAAGTAAGAAAAGAAGAAAGAGATTCAGCTTTTACAATTACTAAAACTAATGATAAAAAGAAGTTATAAGTATTTAGAAAAGTGAGGAAGTAAGTAAGAAAAGAAGAAAGAGATTCAGCTTTTGAATAACTAAAACTTAGAGATAAAAAGAAGTTATAAGTATTTAGAAAAGTGAGGAAGTAAAGTAAGAAAAGAAGAAAGAGATTCAGCTTTTACAATTACTAAAACTTAGAGATAAAAAGAAGTTATAAGTATTTAGAAAAGTGAGGAAGTAAAGTAAGAAAAGAAGAAAGAGATTCAGCTTTTACAATTACTAAAACTAATGATAAAAAGAAGTTATAAGTATTTAGAAAAGTGAGGAAGTAAAGTAAGAAAAGAAGAAAGAGATTCAGCTTTTACAATTACTAAAACTTAGAGATAAAAAGAAGTTATAAGTATTTAGAAAAGTGAGGAAGTAAAGTAAGAAAAGAAGAAAGAGATTCAGCTTTTAGAATAACTAAAACTTAGAGATAAAAAAAAGTTATAAGTATTTAGAAAAGTGAGGAAGTAAAGTAAGAAAAGAAGAAAGAGATTCAGCTTTTAGAATAACTAAAACTTAGAGATAAAAAGAAGTTATAAGTATTTAGAAAAGTGAGGAAGTAAAGTAAGAAAAGAAGAAAGAGATTCAGCTTTTAGAATAACTAAAACTTAGAGATAAAAAGAAGTTATAAGTATTTAGAAAAGTGAGGAAGTAAAGTAAGAAAAGAAGAAAGAGATTCAGCTTTTACAATTACTAAAACTAATGATAAAAAGAAGTTATAAGTATTTAGAAAAGTGAGAAAGTAAAGTAAGAAAAGAAGAAAGAGATTCAGCTTTTGAATAACTAAAACTTAGAGATAAAAAGAAGTTATAAGTATTTAGAAAAGTGAGGAAGTAAAGTAAGAAAAGAAGAAAGAGATTCAGCTTTTAGAATTACTAAAACTTAGAGATAAAAAGAAGTTATAAGTATTTATAAAAGTGAGGAAGTAAAGTAAGAAAAGAAGAAAGAGATTCAGCTTTTAGAATAACTAAAACTTAGAGATAAAAAGAAGTTATAAGTATTTAGAAAAGTGAGGAAGTAAAGTAAGAAAAGAAGAAAGAGATTCAGCTTTTACAATTACTAAAACTTAGAGATAAAAAGAAGTTATAAGTATTTAGAAAAGTGAGGAAGTAAAGTAAGAAAAGAAGAAAGAGATTCAGCTTTTAGAATAACTAAAACTAATGATAAAAAGAAGTTATAAGTATTTAGAAAAGTGAGGAAGTAAAGTAAGAAAAGAAGAAAGAGATTCAGCTTTTGAATAACTAAAACTTAGAGATAAAAAGAAGTTATAAGTATTTAGAAAAGTGAGGAAGTAAAGTAAGAAAAGAAGAAAGAGATTCATCTTTTAGAATAACTAAAACTTAGAGATAAAAAAAAGTTATAAGTATTTAGAAAAGTGAGGAAGTAAAGTAAGAAAAGAAGAAAGAGTTACAGCTTTTACAATTACTAAAACTTAGAGATAAAAGAAGTTATAAGTATTTAGAAAAGTGAGGAAGTAAAGTAAGAAAAGAAGAAAGAGATTCAGCTTTTGAATAACTAAAACTTAGAGATAAAAAGAAGTTATAAGTATTTAGAAAAGTGAGGAAGTAAAGTAAGAAAAGAAGAAAGAGATTCAGCTTTTGAATAACTAAAACTTAGAGATAAAAAGAAGTTATAAGTATTTAGAAAAGTGAGGAAGTAAAGTAAAAAAGAAGAAAGAGATTCAGCTTTTACAATTACTAAAACTTAGAGATAAAAAGAAGTTATAAGTATTTAGAAAAGTGAGGAAGTAAAGTAAGAAAAGAAGAAAGAGATTCAGCTTTTACAATTACTAAAACTAATGATAAAAAGAAGTTATAAGTATTTATAAAAGTGAGGAAGTAAAGTAAGAAAAGAAGAAAGAGATTCAGCTTTTGAATAACTAAAACTTAGAGATAAAAAGAAGTTATAAGTATTTAGAAAAGTGAGGAAGTAAAGTAAGAAAAGAAGAAAGAGATTCAGCTTTTAGAATTACTAAAACTTAGAGATAAAAAGAAGTTATAAGTATTTATAAAAGTGAGGAAGTAAAGTAAGAAAAGAAGAAAGAGATTCAGCTTTTAGAATAACTAAAACTTAGAGATAAAAAGAAGTTATAAGTATTTAGAAAAGTGAGGAAGTAAAGTAAGAAAAGAAGAAAGAGATTCAGCTTTTACAATTACTAAAACTTAGAGATAAAAAGAAGTTATAAGTATTTAGAAAAGTGATAAAAAGAAGTTATAAGTATTTAGAAAAGTGAGGAAGTAAAGTAAGAAAAGAAGAAAGAGATTCAGCTTTTACAATTACTAAAACTTAGAGATAAAAAGAAGTTATAAGTATTTAGAAAAGTGAGGAAGTAAAGTAAGAAAAGAAGAAAGAGATTCATCTTTTAGAATAACTAAAACTTAGAGATAAAAAAAAGTTATAAGTATTTAGAAAAGTGAGGAAGTAAAGTAAGAAAAGAAGAAAGAGATTCAGCTTTTGAATAACTAAAACTTAGAGATAAAAAGAAGTTATAAGTATTTAGAAAAGTGAGGAAGTAAAGTAAGAAAAGAAGAAAGAGATTCAGCTTTTACAATTACTAAAACTTAGAGATAAAAAGAAGTTATAAGTATTTAGAAAAGTGAGGAAGTAAAGTAAGAAAAGAAGAAAGAGATTCATCTTTTAGAATAACTAAAACTTAGAGATAAAAAAAAGTTATAAGTATTTAGAAAAGTGAGGAAGTAAAGTAAGAAAAGAAGAAAGAGTTACAGCTTTTACAATTACTAAAACTTAGAGATAAAAAGAAGTTATAAGTATTTAGAAAAGTGAGGAAGTAAAGTAAGAAAAGAAGAAAGAGATTCAGCTTTTGAATAACTAAAACTTAGAGATAAAAAGAAGTTATAAGTATTTAGAAAAGTGAGGAAGTAAAGTAAGAAAAGAAGAAAGAGATTCAGCTTTTGAATAACTAAAACTTAGAGATAAAAAGAAGTTATAAGTATTTAGAAAAGTGAGGAAGTAAAGTAAGAAAAGAAGAAAGAGATTCAGCTTTTACAATTACTAAAACTAATGATAAAAAGAAGTTATAAGTATTTAGAAAAGTGAGGAAGTAAAGTAAGAAAAGAAGAAGAGATTCAGCTTTTACAATTACTAAAACTAATGATAAAAAGAAGTTATAAGTATTTAGAAAAGTGAGGAAGTAAAGTAAGAAAAGAAGAAAGAGATTCAGCTTTTACAATTACTAAAACTAATGATAAAAAGAAGTTATAAGTATTTAGAAAAGTGAGGAAGTAAAGTAAGAAAAGAAGAAAGAGATTCAGCTTTTACAATTACTAAAACTTAGAGATAAAAAGAAGTTATAAGTATTTAGAAAAGTGAGGAAGTAAAGTAAGAAAAGAAGAAAGAGATTCAGCTTTTAGAATAACTAAAACTTAGAGATAAAAAAAAGTTATAAGTATTTAGAAAAGTGAGGAAGTAAAGTAAGAAAAGAAGAAAGAGATTCAGCTTTTAGAATAACTAAAACTTAGAGATAAAAAGAAGTTATAAGTATTTAGAAAAGTGAGGAAGTAAAGTAAGAAAAGAAGAAAGAGATTCAGCTTTTGAATAACTAAAACTTAGAGATAAAAAGAAGTTATAAGTATTTAGAAAAGTGAGGAAGTAAAGTAAGAAAAGAAGAAAGAATTACAGCTTTTAGAATTACTAAAACTTAGAGATAAAAAGAAGTTATAAGTATTTAGAAAAGTGAGGAAGTAAAGTAAGAAAAGAAGAAAGAGATTCAGCTTTTGAATAACTAAAACTTAGAGATAAAAAGAAGTTATAAGTATTTAGAAAAGTGAGGAAGTAAAGTAAGAAAAGAAGAAAGAGATTCAGCTTTTAGAATAACTAAAACTTAGAGATAAAAAGAAGTTATAAGTATTTAGAAAAGTGAGGAAGTAAAGTAAGAAAAGAAGAAAGAGATTCAGCTTTTACAATTACTAAAACTTAGAGATAAAAAGAAGTTATAAGTATTTAGAAAAGTGAGGAAGTAAAGTAAGAAAAGAAGAAAGAGATTCAGCTTTTGAATAACTAAAACTTAGAGATAAAAAGAAGTTATAAGTATTTAGAAAAGTGAGGAAGTAAAGTAAGAAAAGAAGAAAGAGATTCAGCTTTTACAATAACTAAAACTTAGAGATAAAAAAAAGTTATAAGTATTTAGAAAAGTGAGGAAGTAAAGTAAGAAAAGAAGAAAGAGATTCATCTTTTAGAATAACTAAAACTTAGAGATAAAAAAAAGTTATAAGTATTTAGAAAAGTGAGGAAGTAAAGTAAGAAAAGAAGAAAGAGATTCAGCTTTTAGAATAACTAAAACTTAGAGATAAAAAGAAGTTATAAGTATTTAGAAAAGTGAGGAAGTAAAGTAAGAAAAGAAGAAAGAGATTCAGCTTTTGAATAACTAAAACTTAGAGATAAAAAGAAGTTATAAGTATTTAGAAAAGTGAGGAAGTAAAGTAAGAAAAGAAGAAAGAGATTCATCTTTTAGAATAACTAAAACTTAGAGATAAAAAGAAGTTATAAGTATTTAGAAAAGTGAGGAAGTAAAGTAAGAAAAGAAGAAAGAGATTCAGCTTTTGAATAACTAAAACTTAGAGATAAAAAGAAGTTATAAGTATTTAGAAAAGTGAGGAAGTAAAGTAAGAAAAGAAGAAAGAGATTCAGCTTTTACAATAACTAAAACTTAGAGATAAAAAGAAGTTATAAGTATTTAGAAAAGTGAGGAAGTAAAGTAAGAAAAGAAGAAAGAGATTCAGCTTTTAGAATAACTAAAACTTAGAGATAAAAAGAAGTTATAAGTATTTAGAAAAGTGAGGAAGTAAAGTAAGAAAAGAAGAAAGAGATTCAGCTTTTAGAATTACTAAAACTTAGAGATAAAAAGAAGTTATAAGTATTTATAAAAGTGAGGAAGTAAAGTAAGAAAAGAAGAAAGAGATTCAGCTTTTAGAATAACTAAAACTTAGAGATAAAAAGAAGTTATAAGTATTTAGAAAAGTGAGGAAGTAAAGTAAGAAAAGAAGAAAGAGATTCAGCTTTTACAATTACTAAAACTTAGAGATAAAAAGAAGTTATAAGTATTTAGAAAAGTGAGGAAGTAAAGTAAGAAAAGAAGAAAGAGATTCAGCTTTTAGAATAACTAAAACTAATGATAAAAAGAAGTTATAAGTATTTAGAAAAGTGAGGAAGTAAAGTAAGAAAAGAAGAAAGAGATTCAGCTTTTAGAATAACTAAAACTTAGAGATAAAAAGAAGTTATAAGTATTTAGAAAAGTGAGGAAGTAAAGTAAGAAAAGAAGAAAGAGATTCAGCTTTTGAATAACTAAAACTTAGAGATAAAAAGAAGTTATAAGTATTTAGAAAAGTGAGGAAGTAAAGTAAGAAAAGAAGAAAGAGATTCATCTTTTAGAATAACTAAAACTTAGAGATAAAAAGAAGTTATAAGTATTTAGAAAAGTGAGGAAGTAAAGTAAGAAAAGAAGAAAGAGATTCAGCTTTTAGAATAACTAAAACTTAGAGATAAAAAGAAGTTATAAGTATTTAGAAAAGTGAGGAAGTAAAGTAAGAAAAGAAGAAAGAGATTCAGCTTTTACAATAACTAAAACTTAGAGATAAAAAGAAGTTATAAGTATTTAGAAAAGTGAGGAAGTAAAGTAAGAAAAGAAGAAAGAGATTCAGCTTTTAGAATAACTAAAACTTAGAGATAAAAAGAAGTTATAAGTATTTAGAAAAGTGAGGAAGTAAAGTAAGAAAAGAAGAAAGAGATTCAGCTTTTACAATAACTAAAACTTAGAGATAAAAAGAAGTTATAAGTATTTAGAAAAGTGAGGAAGTAAAGTAAGAAAAGAAGAAAGAGATTCAGCTTTTACAATTACTAAAACTTAGAGATAAAAAGAAGTTATAAGTATTTAGAAAAGTGAGGAAGTAAAGTAAGAAAAGAAGAAAGAGATTCAGCTTTTACAATTACTAAAACTAATGATAAAAAGAAGTTATAAGTATTTAGAAAAGTGAGGAAGTAAAGTAAGAAAAGAAGAAAGAGATTCAGCTTTTGAATAACTAAAACTTAGAGATAAAAAGAAGTTATAAGTATTTAGAAAAGTGAGGAAGTAAAGTAAGAAAAGAAGAAAGAGATTCAGCTTTTACAATTACTAAAACTTAGAGATAAAAAGAAGTTATAAGTATTTAGAAAAGTGAGGAAGTAAAGTAAGAAAAGAAGAAAGAGATTCAGCTTTTAGAATAACTAAAACTTAGAGATAAAAAGAAGTTATAAGTATTTAGAAAAGTGAGGAAGTAAAGTAAGAAAAGAAGAAAGAGATTCAGCTTTTACAATTACTAAAACTTAGAGATAAAAAGAAGTTATAAGTATTTAGAAAAGTGAGGAAGTAAAGTAAGAAAAGAAGAAAGAGATTCAGCTTTTAGAATAACTAAAACTTAGAGATAAAAAAAAGTTATAAGTATTTAGAAAAGTGAGGAAGTAAAGTAAGAAAAGAAGAAAGAGATTCAGCTTTTACAATTACTAAAACTTAGAGATAAAAAGAAGTTATAAGTATTTAGAAAAGTGAGGAAGTAAAGTAAGAAAAGAAGAAAGAGATTCAGCTTTTAGAATAACTAAAACTTAGAGATAAAAAAAGTTATAAGTATTTAGAAAAGTGAGGAAGTAAAGTAAGAAAAGAAGAAAGAGATTCAGCTTTTACAATTACTAAAACTTAGAGATAAAAAGAAGTTATAAGTATTTAGAAAAGTGAGGAAGTAAAGTAAGAAAAGAAGAAAGAGATTCAGCTTTTAGAATAACTAAAACTTAGAGATAAAAAGAAGTTATAAGTATTTAGAAAAGTGAGGAAGTAAAGTAAGAAAAGAAGAAAGAGATTCAGCTTTTACAATTACTAAAACTAATGATAAAAAGAAGTTATAAGTATTTAGAAAAGTGAGAAAGTAAAGTAAGAAAAGAAGAAAGAGATTCAGCTTTTGAATAACTAAAACTTAGAGATAAAAAGAAGTTATAAGTATTTAGAAAAGTGAGGAAGTAAAGTAAGAAAAGAAGAAAGAGATTCAGCTTTTAGAATTACTAAAACTTAGAGATAAAAAGAAGTTATAAGTATTTATAAAAGTGAGGAAGTAAAGTAAGAAAGAAGAAAGAGATTCAGCTTTTAGAATAACTAAAAC
>CAMPDV010005133.1:0-27928 GCA_946699065.1 Loxodes magnus
ATATTTGCTAAGGATGCTAAATGTTCCTGACTAACTTAAATAAATTAGAATGATAATCATTCGCAAAAAAGGGAATAAGAAAATTGGAAAAATAGAAGGTTAATTACTCTCATAAATATTATCCTAGAAATTTCTGTTAAACTACTTAATTAAAGACTCTACGGAAATATTTACGAGCGAAAAATCATTCATCCATCATAACAAGGATTTCTAAAAGCAAGTCAAAAAATGAATCATGTATGAACTTTATAATCAAAAATTAACTTGAATTGAAGATAAGGAAGAAAAAGCCTCTACTTTCAACTCTTATTGATATAGAATAGATGTTTGATACTATTAATAGGAAATTATTTTTTAATCTTTTATACAGAATTAACTTCTCCTTGCTTTAATAAAATGTTTTGAATCTTTTTATTAGAATTTTGATGTTAAATTTCTTTTAGAATATACTCTTTCAAAGAAATAGGAGTATTTCAATAGAGTATTACAAGGAAATTAACATGGACCAGTTTTGGCTGGTAATTTCTATTACTTTATTGTAAAATATTTAGAAGAATATTAAAAATATTTGGCTTCAAAGTTTGTGGGCGCATATTTGTTACAAAAGCGTGAGTGAAAACCTTCTATTAATTTAAAGTGAAGGTAGTATGAACTAATTAATAGAATAAAAATACCGAGTATTAAGTTGAGTAAAAATAAATATTAATACTGGAAAATGCAAGCATATTTTCCTTAGAAATAGAAATAAAAAATACAAAAATTAGTTTTTAACTTAAATAAAGTAATTAAGAAGTAAAAAGATCAAAAATTACTTATTTAAGATAATCTTTAGACGAATAAAATTATTATAAAGCTTATTTTCAGTAATTTTCATTAAAATAAAGTAAGTTAAAGGATAAATATCATAATTGTCTAATTATAAAATATTGTTCCATATAATTATAAATAAATTTCCGTGTATTTTTACTTTATAAAGACGAATATGGCTCTGAATTAATCTCGTGAGCAATTTTCTTCGGCGTCAATTAATTTTAACTAAAAGAGTTTTTGGGACCGCAAATTCCTTTCAGGTTAGACGACCCAACGCTCTCTTTATAAGGAATAACGGAGATATCCTGTTGTGCTCCAGACACAGCTGCTAGGGAGCTTCATCGCTATGAGCGAGCCCCTACCAAGAGCGGATAATCTCAAAGACAGCGTTCCCTTCAGAAAATGACTCTGACCAGGGACTTTCTCAGTGAAGGAAAGGAACTCGTTTCTAACCATAAAACCAGAAAGTTTAGTCAAGAAGATCAATCTCAACTCCTACCATCTTTTTAATTATTCCTTCAGCATTTAAAAAATATAACTAATTTCCATAAAAGAAAGAGAAAAGTTAGAAGGAAAGTATTATAAAATTCAAATTCTTCATTTAGTTATAAGCAGAATCTTTGTGAATCCTGAATCATGTATTGCATTACTTTATAATAAACAAAATGCAGCAACCTTAAATATTTAAAAACTTAGAAAAGCTGTCATAAAACTTTTGGATGTACTTTTAGAATATTAGGGATGAGCAATCTTTCAACTGAAGCTCACTTAAACTCTGGTACCAGGAAGTACCCATAAGCGAAGAATCAATTAAAAATCTTGGTAGGAGCCAAAAGAAGAGAAGACAAGATAGAAAAGGCATCAAATAGCATTGATGATGAAAGATACCAGATAATAAAGTCTCTTAGAGTAGCATTCTGATAGCTACCCTATAGAAAACAAAACTCACAAGTGAATGCTAGCACTATGGAAGACTTCGACAAGGAATTTTTTTAACGTAAAAATCTTTATTAAAGAGCTGCACGTCATTGAGTTCTACATACTCTATAATATCATTTTTTTTAATTATTATTTAACTATTTCAAGATCATTCTGAATAAGAAATTAATAGAACCTATTCGTATTAACATAAAAATGTGAAAGTCAGCCACGATCAGGAGAAATAGTAGGTAATCTGGTGCAGTGAATACTTCATTGCGAATAATCTCGAACTATATATCACATCAGAAAAGGGTGGAAAAGCTCGGAAGAGACAAGCCTAACTTATCCGAGGGTTCTCGCTAGCAGTATGAACGTTTGACTGAAGGTCCTGCTAATATTCTTATTTACTAATTCTTATTTGGATCTTATTCAAGAAGATGGAGCAATTGGTTCAAGAATCAAGGATAATTTTTAATAAGAAGATTCCCATTTGGAGAATCTGACGTGACTCATTGAACGACTAGAATGAAATCAAGAAGCATGAGAACACCTTTTTTAATATGATTATAAATATTGAAAGAACTGCGTTCCAACAAGATGCCTCGCTCTTAATGATCAATTTTATCAATAAATTTATTTATTATAGTCATTATTGGATAATCTCCATAATCTTATAAGAGAACTTGAAATCTCCCCATTAGAATGTGGGCTGTTTTGAATCTGGTTAAGTAACGATTAATATAGTTGCATGTTTGATCTTTTATATTCTCATTTTTGCTATTATATAGTATGCATGTCCAATATAAATCTGATTGACGCTGCTTTTTAAGTATTTATCTTGACCTAAATAAATTTATTTTCCTTATTTATTTAACTAAGAACCTCCTTTAAACTACTGCTCTTAAATTAAAATTTCTGTTTATTCTATTTTCTTAATAAAAAGCTTCTAAATCACATTTATAAAGTACTCTTTATCCATAACCTGAAATAAGTATATAGATGCCTTCATGTTATATAAGCTTTTTAATCCTTTAAATCTAATAAATAAAGTAAATAACAAAAAGCAAAATAAATAGGAAAAATAAGACTAAACAAGATAAAAATAAAATATTTTATATTTATTATACTTCTATAAGTATTAATTAGCCAATCCACTATTATACTCCTTTACCTTTATTTTCGCTTACTGCAGTTTATATTTCTTACTTTTAATTCTATTATTAGAGACAAGAAAAATCTTAAAGAATTATAAAGGCTTAAATATAAGGAAAAAATCTAGCAAGATAAGATAAAAGTATATAAGATAATAGTAAAAGCAAGCATAACTTAGTAAAGGCTAATTTATAAATTCTAAAGAGAAACAACTCATTTTATATCCTTTGTTAACTTCATAAGCAGATTCTAATAACTGACTCTAAAACAAAAAACAATTGCTTAATTACTTCAAGCATAAAAAATTAAAGACTAATGAAATAAAAAATAGTTTTAAGTGTAATAATAAATTTTCTAGTAGAAGAGTAATAAAAGAGTTAAAAATAGTTTTTAACAATTAACTTTCTATAAAATTAGTTTATTTTATTCTTTTTGCTCTCTGTTAAACCAATTAAATTTAATATCTAAAGTTTCTTATTAAAGAATAAACATTAAGCATTAAAATTATCTTCATTAGCAATCATAAAGATTTACTTAACTAAAATTTTTTAATTCTATTAAAATTAAAAAAAATTAATTAAAATTCTAGACTAAAATGCTTTAAAATTTATAAGACATTGAAGTTTTTAAAGCCTTGCTACTTGTCTTTAGTAATGATAATAGTAGTGAATCTGTTTAAAAATAATAAGTGAATGTATTTGAATTATTATAATGGATCTAATAATTGACATAATACACTTCTAGAATCTTTTAAATTTATCTTAGAATAATTAACTTTACTTTTATTTATGATTATTTAAAGAAAAAATACCTTCAAATTAATAAAATGCAGCAGCAATGCTCGAAGTGCTAGATTAGTTTAACAAAGGTAAAAATTTACCTAAAAAGCTAGACTGTTAGCATATCATTTGTATTGAGTGTGTTTTCAAAATCTATCAAGCAACAAACTAAGTTTAATGCCCACAATGTTTAACTTACACTAAAAAGGAACCGTTGGAAATTGAAGTTGCTTTTTGGCCAGATTCTTAGAAGAAAGTGGATTATTGCTAATACCATGCCGATTAAGAATTAACTTTATTCTGCAGAAATGAATTCGAATTAATATGCTAAATTTGTGCTTTTTCAAGTCGTAATGGACATTAAATATCTATAGCAGCTTAAATAATGGAAGATATAAAAAATAAAGAATTTAAAGAATCTACTGAGAAAAAGAACTTGCTAGTAAAGAATTTAAGTTAGCTTAAATAAGCAGCTTAAAATAACTAAAATAGTTTAGATAATAAGATAAAAGAATATAAAATTCAACTTAGGTAAAGCTCTTAGTAACTCATTGAACTAATAAATTAAGTTTTATAAAACAGAATATAATAAATAGAAAAAGATGAATAAGTAGCAAAAGTTAAATTTTAAAATCAAATACAAAAAATAGATTAAATAATGACTCTTAGTGAATAATCATTTCCTAAAGATTTAAAAAATTTAAAATAAATTGCTGATTTTATCAAAAAAATTCCATAAATAGTTACTTAGGGATCGTAATCAACAAATTTAGAAATAAATTTGAATTATGAAAATTAATTTTAATAAGTATCAAACATTTTAAAGACTTTCATGTAGTACTAACTGTCAGAAAATAATAATATAAATTAATAGATAAAATAGGAATTTAATAAATTAATACCTTTGAATCAGACTTAATTTTCAGTTATTTCGACTATATGTCAAAGTTCTAATTAGCTTAAAACATATAATATTACTGAAAACTAATTTAAGCCAATTTAAACAGTTTAAACTTAAAAAACAGATAAATGATGGTCTTAAGTTGAGTAAATTTAGGAGTAAATTGTTGTTATTTCTGGTGGATGGAATTCTATTCAAAATAGATTCTCAATTTATTCTTAATATTAAACAGAGGAATTTCAAATGTTAAACTAAAGGAATATGCATAGAACTAAATTTAATAGAAATGATTAAATTTTCATAATTTCAGGATATAATATATCTGGTTAAAATGTAGCTGAGTGCGAAACTTTTAATTTGAATACCAAGAAATTTAATTAAATTTAAAAAATTTAAACCCCAGTTCATATTATAGGTGTATAAATTGATGATTTATAACTTTTTGTTTTTGGAGGAGCTGTTATCTCAACTTTTAAAATCTAATTCAAATATATGATATATAAAAAAACCAATGATCTTAGAGTTAATTAGTTTTAACTCAAAAAAGTGGTTGTTCTGCAAGTTATATTACATCATCTAAACATTTTCTCATTTACCGCAATTTTACTGATTTGGACACTTAAATTTTTGATTAAAAAAGAGTGTACTAATGAGGATAAAAATATTTGGCAAATCTAAATTAACTAAATTTTACTTAGCCTATATTCAATGATAAATATGTTTACCAGTATGATTTCAATAGCAATTTGTTCAGTTGTGATAACCAAACTGGAAACTGGAAGTAGATTCAATAACTATAACTAAGAAATAATGAAAATTAAGATAATTTAAAAATAATAAATATTTTCTATCCTAATTTAACTAAAAATAATAAAATAGTTTAAATAATATACTAGTAATTAAAATAAAAACTTATTTTATATATTATAAAATAAATCTAAATTTTAAGTTTATATCTAATTACGTATAAATATATTTAAATATCACTAAAAGCTATCAAAAATTAAATATTTTAGACTTTAAGCTAATTTTATTATTATTTAAATCATAAATGTTTTATTACATCAATGGTAAATCACTCTTCAGCTCTCTTAGATTTAGTTTTTTCTTTATTTTATATAATAAATTAATTTATACTTTTATTATATATATTCATTTTTAAAATGGATTCTGGTTTCTAGTCGACTGAGTAGGTAATCCGGTGCAGTCATGTCTGCATTACAAGTACTCTTGCAATAGATGCCACCACAAGCAAGTAAGGATGGATTTATTGTGTGATAAGTCTTACTTGTTTGAGGGTTCTCTCTATCGGTACGAGAGGTCGACTAGAGAGAACTGAATTCCAGATCTCAGAGTTATCCTGATTCTACATGTTGCTATTCTGATCAAGAAATAAAAAACAACAAAGACATGACTGAGATTAAAATAATTATTACTTAGAAGAATTAACCTAATTGAGTCATTTGACACTAATATTGGAATGTTCTCTAACTCCAGCCTTTGGGAGAATTACAAGAATTTGAAGAGTGAAGGCAATCAATTTTAATTATAAAAGCGGAGAGAAGAAGACAATAAGCAAAGAGACCAGATGAATTAGAAATATTTCTAGCCTATTATTAATAACTAAATCTGGTTTCTTTATTTTTTCGTGGTGAACCAAACAATGATGGTACCACACTAATTAAATTAAATTAAAAATTTTATGGATAATGGAATGTTTCCTTAATAGGTCCATAACCCCCTGCATTACCTTTTACAGGGTCTCGGACTCGCCGGTGTCTTCACCCAAGTTCACTTCCGAGCTTTCCGAATGGTCTTGGATTTATCTTTTTTTTCAAAGCTAACCATCCGAGGAAGGATAAAAATTTGTTCTTTCCAAATATTTTTTCTTATTTACCAATTCCTCCTACACTTTTTTCATAAGTGGAATAAACTGCCGCATATATAACATTTTTTCTTGAAAAATTTTTACGTCGTCATAGGTTATTCTTCTATTACCATTGGATCATTATTTCTTTTTAGGTCTTATTCCTCTAATTTTTCTAGTCTCTTTTTTATGTCCGTTATTTATTAAAATGTGTTTTCATACTTTAAGAAATCTGTTCCCATTTATTCATCAATTCTTACTATATCGCATTCTATTTCTTAATATCTGTTGTTAATGTCCTCTTTGGTCACAAATTCATTATGCGGTCTCTCGTCCTCGACATGATCTTATAAGTCTTATTGTAAACTCATGACGTAATGTTCGAGGTTCTCTACCTTATCAATGTAATCAAAAATGATTTAAACAAGAGACTTTTTATCTTAGTTCATAAATTGTTCGAAGGTGTAACTTTTTTTTGAAATCTTGGAAGGAAATCATTTTTCTTCTGAGATTTTACAATATTATTTCTTTTTTTGTCTTTGTTGGAGTTTGTTAGAGCTGGAAAGATTGATTTAAGGAGCTACGAGAAGCCTTTTAGTCGAGAAAGCCTTTGTTCCATTCTGCCATTTTTTTTTTTTTACACTAATTTAATTAATTTTTTATACTTTTGCACTATATAATTAGGGATGATCTTGCTTATTAATATAAAAAATGGATTATAACTCTTCTAAAGGAAAACTAAATAATTATAAACATTAACTACTAAAAGGAGCTTTAGCAGATGTTTTCGGGGATAAAATTCTAAAAATTAAATCGCATAATTAAATGAAAAATTAGGACCTTGTTAAAAACCGCAGAAAAGAGGCAAAAAGATAATAAATAATTAAAAAAGGAAATTAGCAGCAATTTCGAAATATAATAAGTAAATATGAAAAATAAAGAATAGCAGAGAAAATTAATTAGTTTACCTTACATACACTAGCAATAGTTAAAAAAATTAATTCAAAAGAGATTCATGGATATTGGGAAAGAGCAAAATCAGTTTATAAGTGAAAAAAATAAATTTATTAAGATGCTGAATTGCATTAAGAAAGGACACCTTGTAAGAATATTAAATGGTTAGCGAAAAGAGGATTTTAAGAACATTTGCTTAAAGAGCATAAAGTATCTTAATGGTGCGCAGCTCTGTTAAAAGGTCATCTGTAAAAGTCTCACTGGATTTAAATTGTTTCCATAGAGGTCCCTCTTCTAATTACTGGTAAGGTTGCATCTCTTAGTTTCCAAAGAACAGGACGCCTACAGGCGATTACAAATTCATTTACTGACCTATGGTGAAGTAACTAATCCAGACCAGCATTTAAAATCAGTATTCCTCTGTCATATTCATCACTTGGATATTCTTCTCAATCGTATTTAAGGTTAATATCTTCTCTATTTAAATAAAATTATATAATAAATAAAAAAATAATTTATTCTAAATTTGTCAAATAAATTGTCATTAGAAGATAAGATTTGTAGAGAAAGTATTATTAAGGAATGGAACTACAATAGCCAATATAGGAAGCAAAAGAACTTAAACTATTTTAAAGTAATTTAAACGGATACATTTTATGCTTAAACTATATTTTCTTATAAATTTTAATTGATAATTTATATATATTCTTTTATAAAATTAAATTTTTTCTATATCTTATACTAGTAAACATTTAAACTGGGATTTGATTTATAAAATAAAAGAAGATATTTAAAGATTAGAGAAGATCTGTTGAAATCTCAAAGAAAGGCTTATTAGCTAGAAAAGAGATTTTAAAACTTAAATATAATCTGATTAAATACTAGAATCAGCTGAAAATAATAAAAGAAGAGACTTAATCTCAGTAATAAAGCTAACTGAATATTTACAAAAAACATATCTAATGCATGATCAGAGTAGTAAATTATAAATAAAACAGATATTGAAGGAGCTGTAAAATATTAAAATAGAATCTAAAAAATGGATGAACTAAGAAAAACAATTGAATTTTTAAATATTAAAAAATCATTTAAAGAAAGACCATATCTGCGACTCAACTTATTATCTAGCAAGATCTGGAAGACGTTCTTTAAATGAAAGGATGTAAAAGATAAAAAATTATGAATAAAAAATCAATATTGCAATTTAATAATGTATGCTTATATTGAAGATATTTGCATCTCATTATGCATCTCATTACTTGATGGAAAATCAATAAAACTTATTTAGGAGCAGGTTAGATAAAAAAGGAGTTTCAAAAAGATTATAAACATTCTATAATTTTAATATCTTATAGATAAATAAATTTGATTATAGAGAACGTAGTGCCTAGTTGGCGCGCAGCTCTTTCAATATTATTTTTTTAAAAAAAGGTGTTCTTATACCTCTTTTTGTCATTCTAATTGTCCATTGAGTCACATCAGCTTCTCCAAATGGGCAATCTGCTTATTAAAAATTATTCTTGAATCAAATGCTTTTGTCTTCTTGAATAAGATTAAAATAATTATTATTAATTTAGTCCTTAGTAGGCTCGTCAATGAAATGCTCCTACTGCTAGCGAGAAATCTCAGGCAAGTTAATCTTGTCTTTTCAATCTTGTCCACCCTTACCCGTGATGACATCTAACGCGAGATTACTCGCAAAACAGTATACACTGCACCAGATTACCTACTAATTCTCCTGACTGTGGCCGAAATCCATATCTTTATTAAATAATAATAATATAATAATAACTAATCAAAATTTCTGTATTCTCATAACCTCTTTCCCACGATCTTCAGAATAAATAGAGGTTTAATAAAAGATTTAAAAGATTATTCTTCTCTCATAATTCTTATTCTTGATTCGTTTTAATTAATATATTTCTTTATTTTTAGCTCCTTTTCCTTGCAAATGTGATCACTTTTATTGCAATAAATTCTTTCTTTTTAGCTTCTCATGTTCATTTAGTAAAATTTATTTTGCTTTTAGTTATTTTTTCTTATTCTAGACTCTGTATTTTTCTGAATTTCTATAATTAGTACATTTTTTCAGAATTACATTAAGAACTACAAAAATAGTATCTTTTCAAATTTTTTAAAGGTTTTCCAATCCCTCTTCTTTTACTAATGAGTCCTTTTTTAGTTCCATAAATCAATTTTATATTTTATTTAAGCTAATTTTCTTCTAGACGTGCTAATCTGTATACTAATTGTCGCTACTTCTATTCTTAGCTTTAAAAATAATTATTCTAACTCTATTGTATGTTTCAGAAGAAGTTTAGGTCTCTCTTGAGACATAATTCTTGACTCAATTTATTCGGATAATTCTATTTTTTCAATTATTTTCTAACATCTTTTTAGAAGTTCATCACCACTTTAACCAGTAAATATTAGCTTAATTTGTTGCTAGGAAGTGAAAATAGAAATTTTCGAATGTAAAGCATTGTTAGTCTATTTACTATTCTTATATTTATAAGTAGAAATCTTTATTTAGTATATTATTTTCATGCCAACTTTTTCCTGCTCTTAATCTTTCTAGGATGCTGGCAGTCGTGTTTTAATGGAGCTGAAAGAAACCCTTTTCATATGGCTTCGATGTTATTTTTTATTTATTTTAATATTAGTTTTATCTAAAAAAATGGAAGGATTTAAAAGAGGTTTCTACACCACCTCCAAAAAGTTGGAGAGGAAACCTGAATCCAATCTTGGATAGTTATCTTACTCTTAACCCTAACCTTTTTCTTAATTCTAACAACCTGAAGAGTAAAAGAAAAAGCTCAGAAGACAACACATGAAATAGCTCCAACCTCAAAAGAGAAGCCCAGAAAGCAGATGAAGTCTGCTCTGCACCAGGAGGTCTCAAAGTTCAATCCTTCTGGCCAGATGAGCATGGAACAGCTCATCAAAGTGGTACCAAATCTCCAGGAAGGGGTTAGAAAACTGAGAAAGGACAATGAGAAACTGATGGAAAAACTCAACATAGCGGAAGGAATAGAATCCAGACTTATGTCCTAAGAAAGAGAACTAAGCGCTTTCTGAAACATATCTTAAGACCAGAGTACTAATCCTAAAATTAGCTAAAGAAACAATCTGATCTGAGTATTAGACTGGAAATACTAGAAAAGAAATTAGATGAACAAAGGAGAGATCCAATGATGATTGAAGAGACCAATAGGAAGACTAAGGTTAAACTCCAAAAAGTAGTGAAGAAATGTTACTACTGCAATTCGACAGAACACTTATGAAGACGCTGCAAGGAATTCCAAAATTTCAAGACGTAGTACTGGAATAAATAAAGAACCATACAAGCACAGTAGAAAAAGAAAAATCAAATGTAGTATAGACAAATAAGAGAAAGATTATACTTAAATGAATAAGGATACATTTACAAGAGAAAATTTAATTAGAAATAAGGCTAGATCCGGAAATGACAAGATTAATGGGAGGAGAGAGGAGTAGAGACATCTAAAACTTTATTTTTAACACTGGAGCAATCTGGTGTCCAGCATGAAGAGGTGAAAATCCTCAAAAATTGCTAAAGTTAATTTATCGTATTATTAGTTTTATCTAAAATGGAAAAGTTGTAAGTAAATTTAATTAACTTTTATCTCTTAATTAACAGAATAAATAATGATTTATTCAAATATTAACTAAATAGTACCTTCTTTATAATTACTTTATTTTAATTAAAACTAGAAATTGTAATATAATGCTTAATTTTGATATATGGAAACTTTTTAATATAATTTCTTACTGAAGCATAAATAAAAAGTATAATCTAAATTTAGTTTTCAATATTAACTAATAATATTTATTTAAACATCACTCCAAAATTCATATTAAAAAGAATGGCAAAAACTTACTTTAAATAGAACTAAATATTAATTATTCTTCTTATATTTCAAATAAATGTGTCTGTCACAATCATATCATTAATAGAGTAGTTAGATCAAATCTAAGATTTTAAATTCTTAAAAAGTTTAATTTTTTATAGAAAAACTCGCTATTTTTCTCAAGCTTCCATTTATAATTTTTAATATATCTTTGCATAGCAAAAAATAGTTAAATTATTCAAAATTTATTTAGTTTGAATAGCACGAATTTTTATAATATTTTAATGGAATTATATTTAATCAGCTTAATTACAGCCATCTACCTTTAAAAGGATTAGTAATCTTCATAAGCATTAATATTTACATGAAAAATAAATGTTTACTTAATTTTATTTATCTATTTGACAATATTATTAATAAATATTTTTCTTTAGTATATTAAATAAAAATATGATTCCTTATAATTAAATGACATCTTCTTCCTTAATCAATATAAAATATGAACATTTAATTATAAAAATTAATTTTGTATTTAATATTCTTAATATAACAACTTTATTTATATTAGTCTAGTTATTTTAAATTATTGTTTTAAAACTAAAGTTAATTAAGTATTATTAATATTTAGAATTATGATTGTTTATATAAAAATTAGTAATATACCTTATTTTACTTGCTCAAGTTACAAATTATTATACTCAAAATAACTAAATTTAGTTCTTCTTTTTTATTTCTTTTTACCCAGTTTCTTCCTTAGATAACCAACTTTTTATTATTTTAGAGCATTTTATAAAATTAAAGTTAAAGCGAAGTAAATACCTTAAAAGAAAATTTTTAATTGATTTGATATAAAAATCTGAAAAGTGAAAATCAATATGATTGAGTAAAATGCAAGAGAGTTTTTAATAAGAATATCAATTAAAAAAATGTATAGTCATATAGCTATTTTTACTTTAAGAAGAAAAATCAAATGAAACTAAATAAGAGAAGAATAAAATTTAGAAGAAAATTAGGAAAATAAATTAGAAGAGTAAACATATCTTTATAGATGCATGTAAAAGGAAATATGAATCAAAAAAGATTAAATAAAATAAGAAACAATATAAAAATTTATTTAAAAATATTACAGTGTAATTATAAAATACAAATACAAAATTAAATGTTTGGCGTTCTTGGAGTATTTCAACCTCTTTCCTGCAAGCTTCTATATTTTTCTAGAGGCTAAATATAAAAGTTTAAATATCTTTACAACTCTTCTCCTTGCTATACATACTGTCACTGAGGTATCCATTCGCCTAGATAATTATTGATATCTTTGATCTTGTATTTTTCCAAATTTGTTGTATTAAAATCTTTCTCCTTTTAGTTTTAGTTGTTTTTGTATCTTCTTTTTTATTCTCCTACTTTTTCTAATAGTTTCAGTATTATTATTTAAAGTTTTTAAATTTCTAGTATCTTTTCTATAGATGGATTCGAGAGTTACAACATAGCATCTTTTTGTTTTTCCTTTAGGTTTAATCTTTAATTTTTCTCCTTTGATTATCATTGGGTCATTTCCGTAGGTTTATTTAATGATGCAATTTTTGCTGGTTTTCTTCTATTTTTTCTATTTTGTTGAATAGTTTTTTCTACTTTTATTGTTAATGTTATGATTTGATGTTCTGGCCTTGGGAATCATTTCAAAATATGTTAAGGTCTCTTTCTTAGGTCAAGAATCTTGATTCTATTTCCTCTGCAATTTCAAACTTTTCTTTCAGTCTCCTATTATCTTTCTTCAGTTTTTTTACCTCTTCCTAGAGGTCTAGCATCACATTTATCAGCAAATCATAGCTTATTTACAGCTCTGTGGCGAGATTAGATACTTCCAAACGCATAATACTTTTAGCCTATTTCCTGGGTTTTTCTTCAGAAGCAAGAGATTCAACTTGATGGCTTGACATTTTTTGTTTCCCTTTCCTGGCCATAGTCTCTTTAGGATGTCGTTTGCTTCTGACTTTTTGGAGCCAAGAAAAATTCTGATTTGAATCCTGACATTTTCAAAAATTATAATATAATTATTAATTAAAAAAAAAAATCTAAATTATAAGATAGTCTATCACATCAAACTTCTTTGAAAATATTTTTCTCTGAAAAAATCTAAGTAAATTTAGTTTAATTTAGAATAAAAATTAACCATGCTCATAAAACTGCAAATTACTTTTAAAATGTATTGCAAAATTCTAAATCTGTTTATAAAAAAAATATTTTTTAATCATTATCATTCAAATATTTAATATCATTAATTCATTGAAAAATACTTGCTTCTCAGTTTAATCTAAAAGTTTCTAAGCTTTTATAAGAGAGTTAGCAACTTCTTGAATCCGATATCTTCCTCTTGAAATTTCATAGATTATTCTAAAGTCTGACTAACTCCTTTCAGATCTTCTCGGCTTCTTTTTTTCTCAGTTACTCCAATTTTATACAATTTCTAAGCAGACGCTTTGGAGATGATAGTGCTAACACTTCTTCCTAGATTTCCTGATTTCTTCTTTTCATTCCTTTTTCATTGATTCTTGTATTTCAATTTCTATCGTCACTAAATTTTACTATTTAATCTTCTACTTATAGATTTTTTATTTAGAAGCATCAATAACTCATCCTATTTAACAATTTTTTCTCTTTTGCTCACCAAGATCACAATGTACTATTGAATTCATAAAATTATTCAATTTTGTTTAAATATTTAATAAAAATGTATAGCAGCTCATATTTCTATATAAAATAAGTTATTAAGTCCTATTTCCAATCCACTTTCTTAAATTCTTGACTTCTTTTACCTCAAGGTCTTGTTAAAATCACTCTCATTAGTTCTTGAGTTCCTTTTCTTTTGTATACGTTTTCTTCAGGATTTAAACATAGCTTTTCTCTCTCTTTTTTCTCCTAATGTCAAAATTATTTTTTAATTTCAAAATGTTTATCAATTCTTGTATAGATGTTATTAACTTTGGCAAAATTAGCATTTTTTCTTAATTCCTATTTATTTCTGTTTTTGTTAAGCAATCTTTTTTTTCATTTAAGATTAGTTTATTCCAACTTACTCTGTTTTCATTTTGTTATTCCAGATATTTCCTTGATTTTAATTTTTCTGTTTCTGGTTCTATAATTGTTTTCGATCTGTTAGTTTAATCTTGAATTTTCTATAGTTGAGAATTTGTTTGATTAAACTACCTTCTTTGGTAATTCCGTAAAGCATCGATTTTCCTCTCCTAATTGACCATTCTTAAATCCAACGTATCTTAGATGTTGCTTTTTATCCGCTTCATAAGCTTAGAATTTTCCCTCCGAGCTTTTCAACCTCTTCCTGGAGGCTTAGCATTATTTTGATGAGCTGCTCTATGCCCAATTTCCTGAATTATTTAATTCCGAGACCTCCTATTGTAGGACGGACTTCGCCTATTTCCTCAGTTTCTTCCCTGAGGTTGGTGTTATAGCAACAGGAGTTGTTTTCTGTTGCTTTTTGGCTTCCTCATACTTCTGTTAGGTTCCTGAGACCTTCTTCTTTTGGACCTCGAAAAATCCCTTCCTGAAGTCTGACATCTTTTTTTTGTTTTGTTCCAATTTTGTTAATGAGATTTAATGGGGATAATAATCTTCATAACACTCTTACAGCTCTTGTTGCAATTTTATTAATTCACTTTTTTATGGTCCATTCTCCCCATTAGATTCTTTATCAAATCTTCTTTACTAAGATTTATTTTATTATGTTCCTATTGAGATTCAGTTGTTTCTCTCTACTCTGCTTCCTATTTTATTGTATAAAGTATCGAATGTCCTAAGTTGTGAGTTCTTAGAAGAAGCCAATTTTTTGATTTTCCGTAGTTTCTCAGTTCCTATAGAGTTGTTTTTATGTTTCTCTAGTTTTTTGTGCAACTTTATTTCGTGATTACTCTGATTTTTTAATTATCTTTGCGTTAATCATGAAACCTTTTTGAAGACTTTCCATTTAATTTAATTTTTAACGTATAGTAATATAATAAAAATGTAATTAATTAAAAATGCATTAATTCTTTATAATATTAAGCAAATATCAATAATTCCTATTATATTAATATAAATAAATAGGGAGGACCAATCCTCCAACTGAAAATTACTTAAACTCGGCTACCAGGAAGTACCCCATAGGTGAAGAACCAGCAAGAGAAGAGAAGAAAAGATCGAAGAGGCATCAATCAGCATTAATGATGAAAGATGCCAGATACTAAGTTCTCTTAGGATAGCATTTCGAAAGCGGCCCTATAGAAGACAAAACTCACAAGGGACTGTGGAAGATTTCAACAAGAAATTTTTTTAACTTTAAAAACCTTTATTAAAGAGCTGCGCATCATTGAGGTGGTACGCGCTCTATAATCTCATTATTTATAATAAATTTTTAGATTATAAGAATAAAATAATTGATTGGTTATAGTTGTTTCACATATTAGCTAGTTAGCCACTATATAGTTTATGCTTTTAAGTTTCTCATGTTTTTGTGGGATATTCGTCTTATTAAGATAATTGAAAAAATGTTAAGTAACGAATTAAAAGAGACTATAAGATAAAAGAGTTGGGAGTGTGGTTTATTTTAAAGGAGGATCTTGATACTTTAAATGGAATTGGATTTTAAAGAACAGAATGATAAATGTTTACTAATTAAATTTAGCAAAATATATTGAAAATATGTTGGATGCCAACAGAAAAATCAAGTTAAATATAAGATTTATCTTATCGAAATTTGGAACTTATTATTTGTGAAATAGGAGATTAATCATTTATTTTTATGGGAGTCTTTAATGCTATTTTTCAAGGATATGACAGTAATAATGGTCATAACACTTAAGATAATGGTTTTAAATTATAAGCTCTCATTGAAGAGTAAAATTTACAAATAGTTGATGGTTAAAGTTTGAATACTTTAGGAGTAGATTGAATTATAAAACTGACTGCAATGAGTATATTATAACTAATTATCATTTAAGCATTAACCAATTCTATAATTTTTAAACTTTGCTTGAAGTATACTTGATACAGATAATTTTCCGATTTTATTACATTTCTAAACTTAAAATATAAATAAAAGAAAATGATTTAGAAGATTAATATATTTATATATTGTGAACCCTATTAATATGCTAATAAAACCTTAAAATAAATTCATTTAAAAGCATACTACCATTAAGTATAATTCATCTTTAATTCTGCAAAATAAACCTAAATATCTTATAGAATGGAAGAACTAATTAATAGTTACTTAAAGTAATAAGAAAAAGCAAGAAAATAGATATTAACAGAAATACTTAAAATTAAAGTAAAAAATGACCAAATATAATAGAAAAGACAAGGATCAATCTTTTTTATAAATGTTTAAATAAGTAAGAGTATGTTAAATCCAAAAAATAATAAGCAAATAGAATCTAAAGAATTTTTTAATTTTATAAATAACTGAGGAAAGTAATTAATTTAACAAACGAAGTAATATTAATATAGAAGAATTGGATAATTGTAATTATAAGAATTCAAATATTTTTAGAAATTGTGAATTTTTAAATAATATTAAGCATCATATTTGTAAAGATTCAACTTTTTTAGCTTAAATGAAATATTAACATTATTAAAAAATTTGCGAACAACATCTATAGTAGATGGGATTGAAGCAGAATTTATCAAATATGTTAATTATAAGTTTCATCTAGTAAATCTATATTTTATGAATATTTGCTAAGTATGCTAAATGTTCCTGACTAACTTAAATAAATTAGAATGATTATCATTTACAAAAAAGGGAATAAGAAAATTGGAAAAATAGAAGGTTAATTACTCTCATAAATATTATCCTAGAAATTTCCGTTAAACTACTTAATTAAAGACTCTACGGAAATATTTACGAGCGAAAAATCATTCATCCATCATAACAAGGATTTCTAAAAGCAAGTCAAAAAATGAATCATGTATGAACTTTATAATCAAAAATTAACTTGAATAGAAGATAAGGAAAAAAAAGCCTCTACTTTCAACTCTTATTGATATAGAATAGATGTTTGATACTATTAATAGGAAATTATTTTTTAATCTTTTATACAGAATTAACTTCTCCTTCCTTTAATAAAATGTTTTTAATCTTTTTATTAGAGATTTGATGTTAAATTTCTTTTAGAATATACTCTTTCAAAGAAATAGGAGTATATCAATAGAGTATTACAAGGAAATTAACATGGAACAATTTTGGCTGGTAATTTCTATTACTTTATTGTAAAATATTTAGAAGAATATTAAAAATATTTGGCTTCAAAGTTTGTGGGCGCATATTTGTTACAAAAGCGTGAGTGAAAACCTTCTATTAATTTAAAGTGAAGGTAGTATGAACTAATTAATAGAATAAAAATACCAAGTATTAAGTTGAGTAAAAATAAATATTAATACTGGAAAATGCAAGCATATTTTCCTTAGAAATAGAAATAAAAAATACAAAAATTAGTTTTTAACTTAAATAAAGCAATTAAGAAGTAAAAAGATCAAAAATTACTTATTTAAGATAATCTTTAGACGAATAAAATTATTATAAAGCTTATTTTCAGTAATTTTCATTAAAATAAAGTAAGTTAAAGGATAAATATCATAATTGTCTAATTATAAAATATTTTTCCATATAATTATAAATAAATTTCCGTGTATTTTTACTTTATAAAGACGAATATGGCTCTGAATTAATCTCGTGAGCAATTTTCTTCGGCGTCAATTAATTTTAACTAAAAGAGTTTTTGGGATCGCAAATTCCTTTCAGGTTAGACGACCCAGCGCTCTCTTTATAAGGAATAACGGAGATATCCTGTTGTGCTCCAGACACAGCTGCTAGGGAACTTCATCGCTATGAGCAACCAGTCTTCAAGCCCCTACCAAGAGCGGATAATCTCAAAGACAGCGTTCCCTTCAGAAAATGACTCTGACCAGGGACTTTCTCAGTGAAGGAAAGGAACTCGTTTCTAACCATAAAACCAGAAAGCTTAGTCAAGAAGATCAATCTCAACTCCTACCATCTTTTTAATTATTCCTTCAGCATTTAAAAAATATAACTAATTTCCATAAAAGAAAGAGAAAAGTTAGAAGGAAAGTATTATAAAATTCAAATTCTTCATTCAAGGAATTTTGCTTTATAGATCTGAATTGGCTGATTTTTGAATTTTTTACAGCATTTAAATATTTTAAATTCTTCATTTAGTTATAAGCAGAATCTTTGTGAATCCTGAATCATTTATTGCATTACTTTATAATAAACAAAATGCAGCAACCTTAAATATTTAAAAACTTAGAAAAGCTGTCATAAAACTTTTGGATGTACTTTTAGAATATTAGGGATGAGCAATCTTTCAACTGAAACTCACTTAAACTCTGGTACCAGGAAGTACCCATAAGCGAAGAATCAATTAAAAATCTTGGTAGGAACCAAAAGAAGAGAAGAGAAGATTGAAGAGGCATCAAATAGCATCGATGATGAAAGATACCAGATAATAAAGTCTCTTAGAGTAGCATTCTGATAGCTACCCTATAGAAAACAAAACTCACAAGTGAATGCTAGCACTATGGAAGACTTCGACAAGGAATTTTTGTAACTTAAAAATCTTTATTAAAGAGCTGCACGTCATTGAGGTCTTCATACTCTATAATATTATTTTTTTTAATTATTATTTAACTATTTCAAGATCATTCTGAATAAGAAATTAATAGAACCTATTCGTATTAACATAAAAAATGTGAAAGTCAGCCACGATTAGGAGAAACAGTAGGCAATCTGGTGCAGCGTATACTTCATTGCGAGTAATCTCGAACTATATGTAACCACAGAAAAGGGTGGAAAAACTCGGAAGAGACAAGCCTAACTTATCCGAGAGTTCTCACTAGCAGTATGAACGTTTGACTGAAGGTCCTGCTAATATTCTTATTTACTAATTCTTATTTGGATCTTATTCAAGAAGATGGAGCAATTGGTTCAAGAATCAAGGATAATTTTTAATAAGAAGATTCCCATTTGGATAATCTGAAGTGACTCATTGAACGATTAGAATGAAATCAAAAAGCATGAGAACACCTTTTTTAATATGATTATAAATATTGAAAGAATTTCGTTCCAACAAGGTGTCTCGCTCTTAATGATCAATTTTATCAATAAATTTATTTATTATAGTCATTATTGGATAATCTCCATAATCTTATAAGAGAGCTTGAAATCTCCCCATTAGAATGTGGGTTATTTTGGATCTGGTTAAGTAACGATTAATATAGTTGCATGCTTGATCTTTTATATTCTCATTTTTGCTATTATCTAGTATGCATGTCCAATCTAAATCTGATTGACGCTGCTTTTTAAGTATTTATCTTGACCTAAATAAATTTATTTTCATTATTGATTTAACTAAGAACCTCCTTTAAACTACTGCTCTTAAACTAAAATTTCTGCTTATTCTATTTTCTTAATAAAAAGCTTCTAAATCACATTTACAAAGTAATCTTTATCCTCAACCTGAAATAAGTATATAGATGCCTTCATGTTATATAAGCTTTTTAATCCTTTAAATCTAATAAATAAAGTAAATAACAAAAAGCAAAATAAATAGGAAAAATAAGACTAAACAAGATAAAAATAAAATATTTTATATTTATTATACTTCTATAAGTATTAATTAGCCAATCCACTATTATACTCCTTTACCTTTATTTTCGCTTACTGCAGTTTATATTTCTTACTTTTAATTCTATTATTAGAGACAAGAAAAATCTTAAAGAATTATAAAGGCTTAAATATAAGGAAAAAATCTAGCAAGATAAGATAAAAGTATATAAGATAATAGTAAAAGCAAGCATAACTTAGTAAAGGCTAATTTATAAATTCTAAAGAGAAACAACTCATTTTATATCCTTTGTTAACTTCATAAGCAGATTCTAATAACTGACTCTAAAACAAAAAGCAATTGCTTAATTACTTCAAGCATAAAAAATTAAAGACTAATGAAATAAAAAATAGTTTTAAGTGTAATAATAAATTTTCTAGTAGAAGAGTAATAAAAGAGTTAAAAATAGTTTTTAACAATTAACTTTCTATAAAATTAGTTTATTTTATTCTTTTTGCTCTCTGTTAAACCAATTAAATTTAATATCTAAAGTTTCTTATTAAAGAATAAACATTAAGCATTAAAATTATCTTCATTAGCAATCATAAAGATTTACTTAACTAAAATTTTTTAATTCTATTAAAATTAAAAAAAATTAATTAAAATTCTAGACTAAAATGCTTTAAAATTTATAAGACATTGAAGTTTTTAAAGCCTTGCTACTTGTCTTTAGTAATGATAATAGTAGTGAATCTGTTTAAAAATAATAAGTGAATGTATTTGAATTATTATAATGGATCTAATAATTGACATAATACACTTCTAGAATCTTTTAAATTTATCTTAGAATAATTAACTTTACTTTTATTTATGATTATTTAAAGAAAAAATACCTTCAAATTAATAAAATGCAGCAGCAATGCTCGAAGTGCTAGAATTAATTTAACAAAGGTAGAAATTTACCTAAAAAGCTAGATTGCTAACATATCATTTGTATTGAGTGTGTTTTCAAAATCTATCAAGCAACAAACTAAGTTTAATGCCCACAATGTTCAACTTACACTAAAAAGGAACCGTTGGAAATTGAAGTCGCTTTTTGGCCAGATTCTTAGAAGAAAGTGGATTATTGCTAATACCATGCCGATTAAGAATTAACTTTATTCTGCAGAAAGGAATTCGAATTAATATGCTAAATTTGTGCTTTTTCAAGTCATAATGGACATTAAATATCTATAGCAGCTTAGATAATGGAAGATATAAAAAATAAAGAATTTAAAGAATCTACTGAGAAAAAGAACTTGCTAGTAAAGAATTTAAGTTAGCTTAAATAAACAGCTTAAAATAACTAAAATAGTTTAGATAATAAGATAAAAGAATATAAAATTCAACTTAGGTAAAGCTCTTAGTAACTCATTGAACTAATAAATTAAGTTTTATAAAACAGAATATAATAAATAGAAAAAGATGAATAAGGGGCAAAAGTTAAAATTTAAAATCAAATACAAAAAATAGATTAAATAATGACTCTTAGTGAATAATCATTTCCTAAAGATTTAAAAAATTTAAAATAAATTACTGATTTTATCAAAAAAATTCCATAAATAGTTACTTAGGGATCATAATTAACAAATTTAGAAATAAATTTGAATTATGAAAATTAATTTTAATAAGTATCAAACATTTTAAAGACTTTCATGTAGTACTAACTGTAAGAAAATAATAATATAAATTAATAGATAAAATAGGAATTTAATAAATTAATACCTTTGAATCAGATTTAATTTTAAGTTATTTCGACTATATGTCAAAGTTCTAATTAGCTTAAAACATATAATATTACTGAAAACTAATTTAAGCCAATTTAAACTCTTTAAATTTAATTAACAGATAAATGATATTCTTAAGTTGAGTAGATTCAAGAATAAGTTATTGCTATTTCTGGAGGACTTTAGTCTTTTCAAAATAGATTCTCAATTTATTCTTAATCTAAAATAGAGGAGTTTTAAATGCTATACTAAAGATCTATGCATAGAACTAAACTTATTAAAAAAGATTAAATTTTCATAATTTCAGGATATATTTCATCTGGTTAAAATATAGCAGAATGCGAAATTTTTAATTTAGACACTAAAAAATTTAATTAAATTCAATAAATAAAAAATCCAGTTAGAATTTTTGGATGTGAAGATAATGATTTACAGCTCTATGTTTTTGGAGGTTATAGCTAAGTAAATTAATACTAAGATATCATATAACAATTCGATAGTCTTAAAAACTAATGATCTTAGTGCTAGCAAATATTGACTTAAAAAAGTGGAAATTCTGCGATTTTTATTACACCATTTAATTATTTCCTCATTTATCGAAATTATTATGATCTGGATACTCAAATTTTTGACTAGAAATAAATTTACAAATGAGGAGAAAAGTATATTGGAAATCTAAATTAACTAGACTTTACTTAACCTATATTCAATGATAAATATGTTTACCAGTATGATTTCAATAGCAATTTGTTCAGTTGTGATAACCAAACTGGAAACTGGAAGTAGATTCAATAACTATAACTAAGAAATAATGAAAATTAAGATAATTTAAAAATAATAAATATTTTCTATCCTAATTTAACTAAAAATAATAAAACAGTTTAAATAATATACTAGTAATTAAAATAAAAACTTATTTTATATATTATAAAATAAATCTAAATTTTAAGTTTATATCTAATTACGTATAAATATATTTAAATATCACTAAAAGTTATCAAAAATTAAATATTTTAGACTTTAAGCTAATTTTATTATTATTTAAATCATAAATGTTTTATTACATCAATGGTAAATCACTCTTCAGCTCTCTTAGATTTAGTTTTTTCTTTATTTTATATAATAAATTAATTTATACTTTTATTATATATATTCATTTTTAAAATGGATTCTGGTTTCTAGTCGACTGAGTAGGGAATCCGGTGCAGTCATGTCTGCATTAAAAGTACTCTTGCAATAGATGCCACCACAAACAAGTAAGGATGGATTTATTGTGTGATAAGTCTTACTTGTTTGAGGGTTCTCTCTATCGGTACAAGAGGTCGACTAGAGAGAACTGAATTCCAGATCTCAGAGTTATCCTGATTCTACATGTTGCTATTCTGATCAAGAAATAAAAAACAACAAAGACATGACTGAGATTAAAATAATTATTACTTAGAAGAATTAACCTAATTGAGTCATTTGACACTAATATTGGAATGTTCTCTAACCCCTTCTAACTCCAGCCTTTGGAAGAATTTGAAGAGTGAAGGCAATCAATTTTAATTATAAAAGCGGAGAGAAGAAGACAATAAGCAAAGAGACCAGATGAAACTAGAAATATTTCTAGCCTATTATTAATAACTAAATCTGGTTTCTTTATTTTTTCGTGGTGAACCAAACAATGATGGTACCACACTAATTAAATTAAATTAAATTAAATTAAAAATTTTATGGATAATGGAATGCTTCCTTAATAGATCCATAACCCCTGCATTACCTTTTACAGGGTCTCGGACTCGCCGGTGTCTTCACCCAAGTTCACTCCCGAGCTTTCCGAATGGTCTTGGAGTTATCTTTTTTCTTCAAAGCTAACCATCCGAGGAAGGATAAAAATTTGTTCTTTCCAAATATTTTTTCTTATTTACCAATTCCTCCTACACTTTTTTCATAAGTGGAATAAACTGCCGCATATATAACATTTTTTCTCGAAAAATTTTTCTGTCGTCATAGGTTATTCTTCTATTACCATTGGATCATTATTTCTTTTTAGGTCTTATTCCTCTAATTTTCCTAGTCTCTTTTTTATGTCCGTTATTTATTAAAATGCGTTTTCATACTTTAAGAAATCTGTTCCCATTTATTCATCAATTCTTACTATATCGCATTCTATTTCTTAATATCTGTTGTTAATGTCCTCTTTGGTCACAAATTCATTATGCGGTCTCTCGTCCTCGACATGATCTTATAAGTCTTATTGTAAACTCATGACGTAATGTTTGAGGTTCTCTACTTTATCAATGTAATCAAAAATGATTTAAACAAGAGACTTTTTATCTTAGTTCATAAGTTGTTCGAAGGTGTAACTTTTTTTTGAAATCTTGGAAGGAAATTATTTTTCTTCTGAGATTTTACAATATTATTTCCCTTTTTGTCTTTGTTGGAGTTTGTTAGACCTGGAAAGATTGATCTGAGGAGCTACGAGAAGCCTTTTAATCGAGAAAGCCTTTGTTCCATTCTGCCATCTTTTATTTTTTTACGCTAATTTAATTAATTTTTTATACTTTTGCACTATATAATTAGGGATGATCTTGCTTATTAATATAAAAAATGGATTATAACTCTTCTAAAGGAAAACTAAATAATTATAAACATTAACTACTAAAAGGAGCTTTAGCAGATGTTTTCGGGGATAAAATTCTAAAAAATTAAATCGCATAATTAAATGAAAAATTAGTACCTTGTTAAAAACCGCAGAAAAGAGGCAAAAAGATAATAAATAATTAAAAAAGGAAATTAGCAGCAATTTCGAAATATAATAAGTAAACATGAAAAATAAAGAATAACAGAGAAAATTAATTAGTTTACCTTACATACACTAGCAATAGTTAAAAAATTAATTCAAAAGAGATTCATGGATATTGGGAAAGAGCAAAATCAGTTTATAAGTGAAAAAAATAAATTTATTAAGATGCTGAATTGTATTAAGAAAGGACACCTTGTAAGAATATTAAATAGTTAGCGAAAAGAGGATTTTAAGAACATTTGCTTAAAGAGCATAAAGTATCTTAATGGTGCGCAGCTCTGTTAAAAGGTCCTCTGTAAAAGTCTCACTGGATTTAAATTTTTCCCATAGAGGTCCCTCTTCTAATTGCGGGTAAGGTTGCGTCTCTTAGTTTCCAAAGAACAGGACGCCTACAGACGATTACAAATTCATTTACTGACCTATGGCGAAGTAACTAATCCAGACCAGCATTTAAAATCAGTATTCCTCTGTCAAATTCATCATTGGGATATTCTTCTCAATCGTCTTTAAGGTTAATATCTTCTCTATTTAAATAAAATTATATAATAAATAAAAAAATAATTTATTCTAAATTTGTCAAATAAATTGTCATTAGAAGATAAGATTTGTAGAGAAAGTATTATTAAGGAATGGAACTACAATAGCCAATATAGGAAGCAAAAGAACTTAAACTATTTTAAAGTAATTTAAACGGATACATTTTATGCTTAAACTATATTTTATTATAAATTTTAATTGATAATTTATATATATTCTTTTATAAAATTAAATTTTTTCTATATCGTATACTAGTAAACATTTAAACTGGGATTTGATTTATAAAATAAAAATTAAGGAAAAGAAATCAAAGATAAAAAAGTAGAAAAAACTATTAAATAATTTAAACAGGAAAAAGCTTTTACATACACAAAAGGGAAGGATTATAGAAGAATAAAGTAGAGATTAGTGTTTTAATTTAACATTATTGCAAGTAAAATTTAAGATTTAATTTTAGAAATAAAAGAAAATATTTAAAGATTAGAGAAGATCTGTTGAAATCTCAAAGAAAGGCTTATTAGCTAGAAAAGAGATTTTAAAACTTAAATATAATCTGATTGAATACTAGAATCAGCTGAAAATAATAAAAGAAGAGACTTAATCTCAGTAATAAAGCTAACTGAATATTTACAAAAAACATATCTAATGCATGATCAGAGTAGTAAATTATAGATAAAACAGATATTGAAGGAGCTGTAAAATATTAAAATAGGATCTAAAAAATGGATGAACTAAGAAAAACAATTGAATTTTTAAATATTAAAAAATCATTTAAAGAAAGACCATATCTGCGACTCAACTTATTATCTAGCAAGATCTGGAAGACGTTCTTTAAATGAAAGGATGTAAAAGATAAAAAATTATGAATAAAAAATCAATATTACAATTTAATAATGTATGCTTATATTGAAAATATTTGCATCTCATTATGCATCTCATTACTTGATGGAAAATCAATAAAACTTATTTAGGAGGAGGTTAGATAAAAAAGGAGTTTCAAAGAGATTATAAACATTCTATAATTTTAATATCTTATAGATAAATAAATTTGATTATAGAGAACGTAGTGCCTAGTTGGCGCGCAGCTCTTTCAATATTATTTTTTTAAAAAAAGGTGTTCTTATACCTCTTTTTGTCATTCTAATTGTCCATTGAGTCACATCAGCTTCTCCAAATGGGAAATCTGCTTATCAAAAATTATTCTTGAATCAAATGCTTTTGTCTTCTTGAATAAGATTAAAATAATTATTATTAATTTAGTCATTAGTAGGCTCGCCAATGAAATGTTCCTACTGCTAGCGAGAAACCTCAGGCAAGTTAGTCTTGTCTCTTCTGATCTTGTCCACCCTTACCCGTGATGACATCTAATGCGAGATTACTCGCAAAACAGTATACACTGCACCAGATTACCTACTAATTCTCCTGACTATGGCCGAAATCCATATCTTTATTAAATAATAATAATATAATAATAACTAATTAAAATTTTGGTATTATCATAACCTCTTTCCCACGATCTTCAGAATAAATAGAGGTTTATTAAAGATTTAAAAGATTATTCTTCTCTCATAATTCTTATTCTTGATTCGTTTTAGTTAATATGTTTCTTTATTTTTAGCTCCTTTTCCTTGCAACGTGATCACTTTTATTGCAATAAATTCTTTCTTTTTAGCTTCTCATGTTCATTTAGTAAAATTTATTTTCCTTTTAGTTATTTTTTCTTATTCTAGACTCTGTATTTTTCTGAATTTCTATAATTAGTACATTTTTTCAGAATGCATTAAGAACTACAAAAATAGTATCTTTTCAAATTTTTTAAAGGTTTTCCAATCCCTCTTCTTTTACTAATGAGTCCTTTTTTAGTTCCATAAATCAATTTTATATTTTATTTAAGCTAATTTTCTTCTAGACGTGCTAATCTGTATACTAATTGTCGCTACTTCTATTCTTAGCTTTAAAAATAATTATTCTAACTCTATTGTATGCTTCAGAAGAAGTTTAGGTCTCTCTTGAGACATAATTCTTGACTCAATTTATTCGGATAATTCTAGTTTTTCAATTATTTTCTAACATCTTTTTAGAAGTTCATCACCACTTTAACCAGTAAATATTAGCTTAATTTGTTGCTAGGAAGTGAAAATAGAAATTTTCGAATGTAAAGCATTGTTAGTCTATTTACTATTCTTATATTTATAAGTAGAAATCTTTATTTAGTATATTATTTTCATGCCAACTTTTTCCTGCTCTTAATCTTTCTAGGATGCTGGCAGTCGTGTTTTAATGGAGCTGAAAGAAACCCTTTTCATATGGCTTCGATGTTATTTTTTATTTATTTTAATATTAGTTTTATCTAAAAAAATGGAAGGATTTAAAAGAGGTTTCTACACCACCTCCAAAAAGTTGGAGAGGAAACCTGAATCCAATCTTGGATAGTTATCTTACTCTTAACCCTAACCTTTTTCTTAATTCTAACAACCTGAAGAGTAAAAGAAAAAGCTCAGAAGACAACACATGAAATAGCTCCAACCTCAAAAGAGAAGCCCAGAAAGCAGATGAAGTCTGCTCTGCACCAGGAGGTCTCAAAGTTCAATCCTTCTGGCCAGATGAGCATGGAACAGCTCATCAAAGTGGTACCAAATCTCCAGGAAGGGGTTAGAAAACTGAGAAAGGACAATGAGAAACTGATGGAAAAACTCAACATAGCGGAAGGAATAGAATCCAGACTTATGTCCTAAGAAAGAGAACTAAGCGCTTTCTGAAACATATCTTAAGACCAGAGTACTAATCCTAAAATTAGCTAAAGAAACAATCTGATCTGAGTATTAGACTGGAAATACTAGAAAAGAAATTAGATGAACAAAGGAGAGATCCAATGATGATTGAAGAGACCAATAGGAAGACTAAGGTTAAACTCCAAAAAGTAGTGAAGAAATGTTACTACTGCAATTCGACAGAACACTTAT
>CAMPDV010005134.1:5000-7500 GCA_946699065.1 Loxodes magnus
AAAGCTTTGAAAAGAAGTATTGCAAGGATATAGTGGACGGGACCGTCCCGTCTTGAAACACGGACCAAGGAGTCTAGCTATATCGCGAGTCTGTGCATGTAAATGTGTAGGCGAAATGAAAGTGATCTCTACCATCAGTAGAGGCCCGTAAGCGGAGTAAGCGAAATGGCTGGGACCCGAAAGATGGTGAGCTATGCTTGGGCAGGACGAAGCCAGGGGAAACTCTGGTGGAGGTTCGTGTAGGTGCTGACGTGCAAATCGCTCTGTGGACCTGAGTATAGGGGCGAAAGACTCATCGAACCATCTAGTAGCTGGTTCCCTCCGAAGTTTCCCTCAGGATAGCTGGGACTTTTAGTGGCATCCGGTAAAGCCAATGAATAGAGGTTCGGGAGGAGTCACTCCTTCCTCCTATTATCAAACTTTAAATGGGTGCAGTAACGTTTCATAAATGAACGTGACATGACATAAATGTCCCTAGTGGGCCAATCCTGGTAAGCAGGACTGGCGATGAGGGCCCAACCTGAAGCGGAGTTAAGGCGACAGAACCCGTCTGCAAGTAAAGGCGTTAGTCCATTTAGACAGTAGGACGGTGGCCATGGAAGTCGGAACCCGCTAAGGAGTGTGTAACAACTCACCTACCGAATGGACTAGCCCTGAAAATGGAAGTCGCGAAAGGCGGGTGCCCATACTCTGCCCTCTGGTGTAGGAGGGCGTAGTATCTGCATGGAAGTAATTCTGTGAAGAGTTATGGAGCAGGTATTAGTGCAGATCTTGGTGGTAGTAGCAAGTATTCCAATGCCAACTTGGAAGACTGAAGTGGAGAAGGTTTTCATGAGAACCGCACTGGATCATGAGTCACCCGATCCTAACCTTACGAGGGAAAGGGAATATGGTTAATATTCCATAGGTACTTACTACATAGTGGTGACACAATATGCCGCAATATGTCGGGGTTGGTCCTGGGGAGAGTTGTCTTTTCTGTCTAACATACATGTGCGCCTGGATCCATTACGGCGAGAGAGGCGTGATGTATGGAAGAGCAGCACACTGTATGTGTTGTCTGGAGCACCAACTACGATCCATGAAACTTGCGGCATGTAATATGTAGGAGTATTCGTACCTATACCGCAGCAGGTCTCCAAGGTTAGCAGCCTCTAGTCAATAGGACAATGTAGGTAAGGGAAGTCGGCAAATTAGATCTGTAACTTCGGGAGAAAGATTGGCTCTGAGGGCCAGGCAGAAGTCTCCACTGGAGGGATTGTGTGACTTAATTTTCACGGAAGTGGGAGTTTTGTCGCCATGACCGAAGGTGGTCGGCCCTGCGGCGAATGGCCACCTCAGAACTGGAGCGGCAGGAGGAATCCGACTGTTTAATTAAAACAAAGCATTGTGAAGGTGATATGTTAACACAATGTGATTTCTGCCCAGTGCTCTGAATGTCAAGGTGATGAGATTCAACGAAGCGCGGGTAAACGGCGGGAGTAACTATGACTCTCTTAAGGTAGCCAAATGCCTCGTCATCTAATTAGTGACGTGCATGAATGGATTAACGAGATTCCTACTGTCCCTATCTACTACCTAGCGAAGCCACAGCCAAGGGAACGGGCTTGGCATGATCAGCGGGGAAAGAAGACCCTGTTGAGTTTGACTCTAGTCTGGCGCGTAGAGCGGCGTAGGAGGCGTAGAATAAGTGGGAGGCCGCGATCTTGAAATACCACTACTCTTAATGTCGCTTTACTTATCCTGTCATGCAGTAACTTTCTAGCAATGTAACTGGGTGGGAGAAACCGCCAGGTGGGGGAGTTTGGCTGGGGCGGCACATCTGTTAAAAGATAACACAGGTGTCCCTACGGCCAGCTCAGAGCGGACAGAAACCGCTCACAGACCAAAAGGGGAAAAGCTGGCTTCATTCAACCTCTCAGTGTCAGGATGAACTGGGAAACCATGGCCTATCGATCCTTTGCCTTTTACGAGTTTTAAGCCAGAGGTGTCAGAAAAATTACCACAGGGATAACTGGCTTGTGGCAGCCAAGCGTTCATAGCGACGTTGCTTTTTGATTCTTCGATGTCGGCTCTTCCTATCATTGTGAAGCAGAATTCACCAAGTGTCGGATTGTTCACCCGTCAAAAGGGAACGTGAGCTGGGTTTAGACCGTCGTGAGACAGGTTAGTTTTACCCTACTGATCACTGCGTCGCCACAGTAGTCCAACTCAGTACGAGAGGAACCGTTGGTCCAGATCTCTGGTATCGCCATTGGTTGAGCAGCCCGTGTGGCTACGCTACCATCTGCATAGATTATGACTGAACGCCTCTAAGTCAGAATCTAATCTGGGAGCGACGCCTTCTATCTACTTATGAAAACAATACTTTTTATATCCCCAAGCCCTCCCCATGTCTGTTAACAGAATAAGGACGGCTCATCACATACAAGTAGATAGGATAGATCCTTTGTAGACCACTAAGTATTGACCTGGGGTTGTACGCATGAGAGTAAGCTTG
>CAMPDV010005134.1:12500-20000 GCA_946699065.1 Loxodes magnus
TGTGAAGGTGATATGTTAACACAATGTGATTTCTGCCCAGTGCTCTGAATGTCAAGGTGATGAGATTCAACGAAGCGCGGGTAAACGGCGGGAGTAACTATGACTCTCTTAAGGTAGCCAAATGCCTCGTCATCTAATTAGTGACGTGCATGAATGGATTAACGAGATTCCTACTGTCCCTATCTACTACCTAGCGAAGCCACAGCCAAGGGAACGGGCTTGGCATGATCAGCGGGGAAAGAAGACCCTGTTGAGTTTGACTCTAGTCTGGCGCGTAGAGCGGCGTAGGAGGCGTAGAATAAGTGGGAGGCCGCGATCTTGAAATACCACTACTCTTAATGTCGCTTTACTTATCCTGTCATGCAGTAACTTTCTAGCAATGTAACTGGGTGGGAGAAACCGCCAGGTGGGGAGTTTGGCTGGGGCGGCACATCTGTTAAAAGATAACACAGGTGTCCTACGGCCAGCTCAGAGCGGACAGAAACCGCTCACAGACCAAAAGGGGAAAAGCTGGCTTCATTCAACCTCTCAGTGTCAGGATGAACTGGGAAACCATGGCCTATCGATCCTTTGCCTTTTACGAGTTTTAAGCCAGAGGTGTCAGAAAAATTACCACAGGGATAACTGGCTTGTGGCAGCCAAGCGTTCATAGCGACGTTGCTTTTTGATTCTTCGATGTCGGCTCTTCCTATCATTGTGAAGCAGAATTCACCAAGTGTCGGATTGTTCACCCGTCAAAAGGGAACGTGAGCTGGGTTTAGACCGTCGTGAGACAGGTTAGTTTTACCCTACTGATCACTGCGTCGCCACAGTAGTCCAACTCAGTACGAGAGGAACCGTTGGTCCAGATCTCTGGTATCGCCATTGGTTGAGCAGCCCGTGTGGCTACGCTACCATCTGCATAGATTATGACTGAACGCCTCTAAGTCAGAATCTAATCTGGGAGCGACGCCTTCTATCTACTTATGAAAACAATACTTTTTATATCCCCAAGCCCTCCCCATGTCTGTTAACAGAATAAGGACGGCTCATCACATACAAGTAGATAGGATAGATCCTTTGTAGACCACTAAGTATTGACCTGGGGTTGTACGCATGAGAGTAAGCTTGCCTTACGATCTGCTGAGACTCTTCCATGGTCACTCGATCTATCTCTTCTTTATCTCTCTGCTGGGGCATTACTCACTTAAATACCTATCAGTACAAAATAGTACAATATAGTACAAAATAGTATCTAGTTATAATGAGAAGTAGTACCTATTAGTACCTAGTTATACGAGAAAAAGTACCATATAGTACCTAGTTATAACGAGAAGTTGTACCTAATAGTATCTATTAGTACCTACTTGTAACGAGAAATAGTACCTAGTAGAACTTAGTCGTACCGAGAAGTTGTACCTAGTCGTACCTAGTTGTACCTATTAGTACCTATTAGTACCTACTTATAACGAGAATTAGTACTTATTAGTACCTATTCGTACCGAGTATTAGTACCTAAAAGTACCATAAGTACGTAGTTATAACGAGGAATAGTAGCTATTAGTACCTAATAGTACCTAGTTATAACGAGAAATAGTACCTAGTAGAACCTAGTCGTATCGAGTAGTAGTACCTAATAGTACCTAGTCGTACCTAGTCGTACATAGTCGTACCTAGTCGTACCTAGTCGTACCTAGTAGTACCTAGTAGTACCTTGTTGTACCTAATAGTACCTAGTTGTAACGAGAAATAGTACCTAAAAGTACCTAGTTATAACGAGAAATAGTACCTATTAGTACCTAGTCGTATCGAGTAGTAGTACCTAATAGTACCATAAGTACGTAGTTATAACGAGAAATAGTACCTATAAGTACCTAGTTGTACCGAGTATTAGTACCTAGTAGAACCTAGTCGTATCGAGTAGTAGTACCTAGTTGAACCTAGTTGTACCTAGTCGTACCTAGTCATATCTAGTCGTACCTATTCGTACCTATTCGTACCTAGTAGTACCTTGTTGTACCTAATAGTACCTAGTTATACGAGAAGATGTACCTAATATTACCCCTTAGTACCTAGTATTACCGAGTAGTACTTAATAGTAACTAGTCGTATCTTGTTGTACTTAGTCATACCTTTAGTTACTTATATTGGTATCATCTTTCTAGGGTATTACATCGAGATTCTCTCTACTATCTCTGCTGGGGTTTTACTTGCTTTAACTTACTTTGATCATTAAAGTACAAAATTTCAAATTTTTGAAAATTTGAAATAAAAGATGATAAAGACCTAACTTGAAAAGGTATTGATGCTTGACTATCTAATGATGATGAAGAAGAGATGACTTTTAAGTGCTAATCAGTATGTAGAAGGATAGAGATAAAAGAATGAAAAGAGAAGTAAAAAGCATGAATAAGAAAGATTTCTTGGACTCTAAAAAGAAGTGAAAATTTCAAATTTTTGAAAATTTGAAAAAAGAGAAAGCAAAAGAAAAAGTTTGGACAGATGAAGAATGGACGGAAGATGATGATGCCTTAAACATGAAGCACTTTAAGTGCTACCGTTTGAGAAAAGAAGATTCAATGTAAGTAGATAAAAAGTAGAAAAGAGACTTTGAAAGAAAAAAATGATGGGTTTGATGAAATGGGGTAATGCGTGACAAAGGCGTGAATCTAAAAATTGAGAAATGCATATATAAGAAATGAAGGTTGGCTAAGAAGGTAAAAAGAAGGTCTTGATGCCTATGGTGGTGGCCTAGCGTATATTTTTTAAGACAAGTAGGGGTAAAAGGTGGGTTGGAGTATGGATAGTTAAAAGTAAGGGTAGGTAGTGTTATGTACATAAATGAAGGGGGAGGAAAGGAGTATATAGAAAAACGTGGATGGAAATAGAAAAAGTATGGATATAAATCTGGTTGATCCTGCCAGTAGTCATATGCTTGTCTCAAAGACTAAGCCATGCATGTGTAAGTGTAAGCATTTACTCGTGGGGACTGCGAATGGCTCATTTAAAACAGTGATAGTTTATTTGATGGGTGTGTTAGATGGATAACCGTAGTAATTCTAGAGCTAATACATGCAAGATGTTTATTAGATATCGTCCGTGTGGGAATTATAATACACGAGGACCATGCTGGGAAGCATGGCAGGTCATTCAAGTTTCTGCCCCTATCAGCTTTCGATGGTAGTGTATTGGACTACCATGGCAGTGACGGGTAACGGGAGAATTAGGGTTCGATTCCGGGAGAGGGAGCCTGAGAGACGGCTACCACATCTAAGGAATGCAGCAGGCGCGCAAATTACCCAATCCTGACTGAGGGAGGTAGTGACAAGAAATAACGACACCGGGCTTCGTCTCGGTGATTGGAATGAGCACAACGTAAAAGCGTTAGCGAGGACCCCACTGGAGGGCAAGTCTGGTGCCAGCAGCCGCGGTAATTCCAGCTCCAGTAGCGTATATTAAAGTTGTTGCAGTTAAAAAGCTCGTAGTTGGACGTCTCTCTTTTATGATGTAAAAGTCATATGAGGGATCTGCCTGGCAGCATCATACGTACTTAAGTGGACGATGATGAAATGCGGGCCCTTTACCTTGAGGAAACTAGAGTGTTTAAGGCAGGCTCCTGCCTGAATACCGCAGCTGGGAATAATGCTCGTGGTTAGTCTTGGCGAGACTATCTACTATCTTTAATAGGGACAGTTGGGGGCATTGGTACTCAGTAGTCAGAGGTGAAATTCTTGGATTTACTGAAGACCAACTACTGCGAAAGCATTTGCCAAGGATGTTTTCATTAATCAAGAACGAAAGTTAAGGGATCCAAGACGATCAGATACCGTCCTAGTCTTAACCATAAACTATGCCGACTAGGGATCGGGGAGACCGTATAAATCTCCTCGGCACCTTCCGAGAAATCAAAGTCTTTGGGTTCTGGGGGGAGTATGGTCGCAAGACTGAAACTTAAAGGAATTGACGGAAGGGCACCACAAGGAGTGGAGCCTGCGGCTTAATTTGACTCAACACGGGGAAACTTACCAGGTCCAGACATAGTAAGGATTGACAGATTGAGAGCTCTTTCTTGATTCTATGGGTGGTGGTGCATGGCCGTTCTTAGTTGGTGGAGTGATCTGTCTGGTTAATTCCGATAACGAACGAGACCTCAACCTGCTAAATAGACTCTTTCTATCCGAGGAAGTTGTCTTCTTAGAGGGACTTCCAGCTTTTAGTTGGAGGAAGTGTGAGGCAATAACAGGTCTGTGATGCCCTTAGATGTCCTGGGCCGCACGCGCGCTACACTGACGCAGCCAATGAGTTCCTAAGTATAGCTACTCCGGCAACCTCGTAACTGCGTCGTAGTTGGGATTGACCCTTGCAATTCTTGGTCATCAACTAGGAATTCCTAGTAAGCGCAAGTCATCAGCTTGCACTGATTAAGTCCCTGCCCTTTGTACACACCGCCCGTCGCTCCTACCGATTTCGAGTGATCAGGTGAACCTCTCGGACTAATGGGAAGTTAAGTGAACCTTATCACTTAGAGGAAGGAGAAGTCGTAACAAGGTATCCGTAGGTGAACCTGCGGATGGATCATTAACATTAATATCAAACATTACAAAACTCAAATCTATTTACAGCTTTATGCTGCTTTTCATTTTATCAAATATATAAACCTAAACAAAACAAAAGCACCCAACGATGGATGCCTAGGCTCTGGCGTCGATGAAGGACGCAGCGAAGCGCGAAATTCAATGCGAATTGCAGGACTCCGTGAGTCATCAGGTTTCCCAACGCAACAGGCACCTTGGGGAAACTCAAGGTATGTTCCTTTCAGTATCATATAAAATACAAAATGTAAGTGAATAAGAATTCTCTTACCAAGTGAAAAAACTGAGTATCATGTACTTGTGATCTGAGGGGAGCAAGATAACCCGCTGAACTTAAGCATATCAGTAAGCGGAGGAAAAGAAACTAACAAGGATGGCCTTAGTAACGGCGAGTGAAGCGGCCAAAGCCCACTTGTAAATCTTCGGAATTGTAAGCTAGGGAGGAATGGTGTAGGTTTTGATTGGACCTAAGTGGTCAGGAATGACACGTCATGGAGGGTGATAACCCCGTGAGGTTCAGTTAGATTGAAAACCAAACTATCTAAGAGTCGGACAGCTTGGGAGTTGCTGTCCAAAGTGCGAGGTAAACTCCTCGTAAGGCTAAATACGTCCAGAGCCCGATAGTGCACAAGTACCGTGAGGGAAAGGTGAAAAGCACTTTGGAAAGAGAGTTAAAAGACCTGAAATAGTTGGGGAGGAAGCTGATTGCGTCTACAATAAATCTGAGCAAAGCTTTGAAAAGAAGTATTGCAAGGATATAGTGGACGGACCGTCCCGTCTTGAAACACGGACCAAGGAGTCTAGCTATATCGCGAGTCTGTGCATGTAAATGTGTAGGCGAAATGAAAGTGATCTCTACCATCAGTAGAGGCCCGTAAGCGGAGGTAAGCGAAATGGCTGGGACCCGAAAGATGGTGAGCTATGCTTGGGGCAGGACGAAGCCAGGGGAAACTCTGGTGGAGGTTCGTGTAGGTGCTGACGTGCAAATCGCTCTGTGGACCTGAGTATAGGGGCGAAAGACTCATCGAACCATCTAGTAGCTGGTTCCCTCCGAAGTTTCCCTCAGGATAGCTGGGACTTTTAGTGGCATCCGGTAAAGCCAATGAATAGAGGTTCGGGAGGAGTCACTCCTTCCTCCTATTATCAAACTTTAAATGGGGTGCAGTAACGTTTCATAAATGAACGTGACATGACATAAATGTCCCTAGTGGGCCAATCCTGGTAAGCAGGACTGGCGATGAGGGGCCCAACCTGAAGCGGAGTTAAGGCGACAGAACCCGTCTGCAAGTAAAGGCGTTAGTCCATTTAGACAGTAGGACGGTGGCCATGGAAGTCGGAACCGCTAAGGAGTGTGTAACAACTCACCTACCGAATGGAACTAGCCCTGAAAATGGAAGTCGCGAAAGGCGGGTGCCCATACTCTGCCCTCTGGTGTAGGAGGGCGTAGTATCTGCATGGAAGTAATTCTGTGAAGAGTTATGGAGCAGGTATTAGTGCAGATCTTGGTGGTAGTAGCAAGTATTCCAATGCCAACTTGGAAGACTGAAGTGGAGAAGGTTTTCATGAGAACCGCACTGGATCATGAGTCACCCGATCCTAACCTTACGAGGGAAAGGGAATATGGTTAATATTCCATAGGTACTTACTACATAGTGGTGACACAATATGCCGCAATATTGTCGGGGTTGGTCCTGGGGAGAGTTGTCTTTTCTGTCTAACATACATGTGCGCCTGGATCCATTACGGCGAGAGAGGCGTGATGTATGGAAGAGCAGCACACTGTATGTGTTGTCTGGAGCACCAACTACGATCCATGAAACTTGCGGCATGTAATATGTAGGAGTATTTCGTACCTATACCGCAGCAGGTCTCCAAGGTTAGCAGCCTCTAGTCAATAGGACAATGTAGGTAAGGGAAGTCGGCAAATTAGATCTGTAACTTCGGGAGAAAGATTGGCTCTGAGGGCCAGGCAGAAGTCTCCACTGGAGGGATTGTGTGACTTAAATTTTCACGGAAGTGGGAGTTTTGTCGCCATGACCGAAAGGTGGTCGGCCCTGCGGCGAATGGCCACCTCAGAACTGGAGCGGCAGGAGGAATCCGACTGTTTAATTAAAACAAAGCATTGTGAAGGTGATATGTTAACACAATGTGATTTCTGCCCAGTGCTCTGAATGTCAAGGTGATGAGATTCAACGAAGCGCGGGTAAACGGCGGGAGTAACTATGACTCTCTTAAGGTAGCCAATGCCTCGTCATCTAATTAGTGACGTGCATGAATGGATTAACGAGATTCCTACTGTCCCTATCTACTACCTAGCGAAGCCACAGCCAAGGGAACGGGCTTGGCATGATCAGCGGGGAAAGAAGACCTGTTGAGTTTGACTCTAGTCTGGCGCGTAGAGCGGCGTAGGGAGGCGTAGAATAAGTGGGAGGCCGCGATCTTGAAATACCACTACTCTTAATGTCGCTTTACTTATCCTGTCATTGCAGTAACTTTCTAGCAATGTAACTGGGTGGGAGAAACCGCCAGGTGGGGAGTTTGGCTGGGGCGGCACATCTGTTAAAAGATAACACAGGTGTCCTACGGCCAGCTCAGAGCGGACAGAAACCGCTCACAGACCAAAAGGGGAAAAGCTGGCTTCATTCAACCTCTCAGTGTCAGGATGAACTGGGGAAACCATGGCCTATCGATCCTTTGCCTTTTACGAGTTTTAAGCCAGAGGTGTCAGAAAAATTACCACAGGGATAACTGGCTTGTGGCAGCCAAGCGTTTCATAGCGACGTTGCTTTTTGATTCTTCGATGTCGGCTCTTCCTATCATTGTGAAGCAGAATTCACCAAGTGTCGGATTGTTCACCCCGTCAAAAGGGAACGTGAGCTGGGTTTAGACCGTCGTGAGACAGGTTAGTTTTACCCTACTGATCACTGCG
>CAMPDV010005134.1:25000-27500 GCA_946699065.1 Loxodes magnus
GGCCCAACCTGAAGCGTAGTTAAGGCGACAGAACCCGTCTGCAAGTAAAGGCGTTAGTCCATTTAGACAGTAGGACGGTGGCCATGGAAGTCGGAACCCGCTAAGGAGTGTGTAACAACTCACCTACCGAATGGACTAGCCCTGAAAATGGAAGTCGCGAAAGGCGGGTGCCCATACTCTGCCCTCTGGTGTAGGAAGGGCGTAGTATCTGCATGGAAGTAATTCTGTGAAGAGTTATGGAGCAGGTATTAGTGCAGATCTTGGTGGTAGTAGCAAGTATTCCAATGCCCAACTTGGAAGGACTGAAGTGGAGAAGGTTTTCATGAGAACCGCACTGGATCAAGAGTCACCCGATCCTAACCTTACGAGGGAAAGGGAATATGGTTAATATTCCATAGGTACTTACTACATAGTGGTGACACAATATGCCGCAATATGTCGGGGTTGGTCCTGGGGAGAGTTGTCTTTTCTGTCTAACATACATGTGCGCCTGGATCCATTACGGCGAGAGAGGCGTGATGTATGGAAGAGCAGCACACTGTATGTGTTGTCTGGAGCACCAACTACGATCCATGAAACTTGCGGCATGTAATAAGTAGGAGTATTCGTACCTATACCGCAGCAGGTCTCCAAGGTTAGCAGCCTCTAGTCAATAGGACAATGTAGGTAAGGGAAGTCGGCAAATTAGATCTGTAACTTCGGGAGAAAGATTGGCTCTGAGGGCCAGGCAGAAGTCTCCACTGGAGGGATTGTGTGACTTAATTTTCACGGAATGTGGGAGTTTTGTCGCCATGACCGAAGGTGGTCGGCCCCTGCGGCGAATGGCCACCTCAGAACTGGAGCGGCAGGAGGAATCCGACTGTTTAATTAAAACAAAGCATTGTGAAGGTGATATGTTAACACAATGTGATTTCTGCCCAGTGCTCTGAATGTCAAGGTGATGAGATTCAACGAAGCGCGGGTAAACGGCGGGAGTAACTATGACTCTCTTAAGGTAGCCAAATGCCTCGTCATCTAATTAGTGACGTGCATGAATGGATTAACGAGATTCCTACTGTCCCCTATCTACTACCTAGCGAAGCCACAGCCAAGGGAACGGGCTTGGCATGATCAGCGGGGAAAGAAGACCCCTGTTGAGTTTGACTCTAGTCTGGCGCGTAGAGCGGCGTAGGAGGCGTAGAATAAGTGGGAGGCCGCGATCTTGAAATACCACTACTCTTAATGTCGCTTTACTTATCCTGTCATGCAGTAACTTTCTAGCAATGTAACTGGGTGGGAGAAACCCGCCAGGTGGGGAGTTTTGGCTGGGGCGGCACATCTGTTAAAAGATAACACAGGTGTCCTACGGCCAGCTCAGAGCGGACAGAAACCGCTCACAGACCAAAAGGGGAAAAGCTGGCTTCATTCAACCTCTCAGTGTCAGGATGAACTGGGAAACCATGGCCTATCGATCCTTTGCCTTTTACGAGTTTAAGCCAGAGGTGTCAGAAAAATTACCACAGGGATAACTGGCTTGTGGCAGCCAAGCGTTTCATAGCGACGTTGCTTTTTGATTCTTCGATGTCGGCTCTTCCTATCATTGTGAAGCAGAATTCACCAAGTGTCGGATTGTTCACCCGTCAAAAGGGAACGTGAGCTGGGGTTTAGACCGTCGTGAGACAGGTTAGTTTTACCCTACTGATCACTGCGTCGCCACAGTAGTCCAACTCAGTACGAGAGGAACCGTTGGTCCAGATCTCTGGTATCGCCATTGGTTGAGCAGCCCGTGTGGCTACGCTACCATCTGCATAGATTATGACTGAACGCCTCTAAGTCAGAATCTAATCTGGGAGCGACGCCTTCTATCTACTTATGAAAAACAATACTTTTTATATCCCCAAGCCCTCCCCATGTCTGTTAACAGAATAAGGACGGCTCATCACATACAAGTAGATAGGATAGATCCTTTGTAGACCACTAAGTATTGACCTGGGGTTGTACGCATGAGAGTAAGCTTGCCTTACGATCTGCTGAGACTCTTCCATGGTCACTCGATCTATCTCTTCTTTATCTCTCTGCTGGGCATTACTCACCTAAATACCTATCAGTACAAAATAGTACAATATAGTACAAAATAGTATCTAGTTATAATGAGAAGTAGTACCTATTAGTACCTAGTTTATACGAGAAAAAGTACCATATAGTACCTACTTGTAACGAGAAGTAGTACCTAAAAGTACCACAAGTACCTAGTCATAACGAGAAATAGTACCTAGTAGAACTTAGTCGTACCGAGAAGTTGTACCTAGTCGTACCTAGTTGTACCTATTAGTACCTATTAGTACCTACTTATAACGAGAATTAGTACTTATTAGTACCTATTCGTACCGAGTATTAGTACCTAAAAGTACCATAAGTACGTAGTTATTAACGAGGAATAGTAGCTATTAGTACCTAATAGTAACCTAGTTATAACGAGAAATAGTACCTAGTAGAACCTAGTCCGTATCGAGTAGTAGTA
>CAMPDV010005135.1:0-34232 GCA_946699065.1 Loxodes magnus
GAAATTACTCTTCTTTTCTTACTTTTCTTCTTCACTTCACTTTTAAAACTAACACTTACACACTTTGACTCTTATCAAAGAAACACTTAAAAACTGAAATTACTCTTCTTTTCTTACTTTTCTTCTTCACTTCACTTTTAAAACTAACACTTACACACTTTGACTCTTATCAAAGAAACACTTAAAAACTGAAATTACTCTTCTTTTCTTACTTTTCTTCTTCACTTCACTTTTAAAACTAACACTTACACACTTTGACTCTTATCAAAGCAACACTTAAAAACTGAAATTACTCTTCTTTTCTTACTTTTCTTCTTCACTTCACTTTTAAACCAACACTTACACACTTTAACTCCTATCAAAGCAACACTTAAAAACTGAAAATACTCTTCTTTTCTTACTTTTCTTCTTCACTTCACTTTTAAAACTAACACTTACATCTATAACTCTTAACAAAGCAACACTTAAAAACTGAAAATACTCTTCTTTTCTTACTTTTCTTCTTCACTTCACTTTTAAACCAACATTTACACTCAATAACTCCTATCAAAGCAACACTTAAAAACTGAAATTACTCTTCTTTTCTTACTTTTCTTCTTCACTTCACTTTTAAACCAACACTTACATCTATAACTCTTAACAAAGCAACACTTAAAAACTGAAAATACTCTTCTTTTCTTACTTTTCTTCTTCACTTCACTTTTAAAACTAACACTTACATCTATAACTCTTAACAAAGCAACACTTAAAAACTGAAAATACTCTTCTTTTCTTACTTTTCTTCTTCACTTCACTTTTAAAACTAACACTTACATCTATAACTCTTAACAAAGCAACACTTAAAAACTGAAAATACTCTTCTTTTCTTACTTTTCTTCTTCACTTCACTTTTAAAACTAACACTTACACTCAATAACTCCTATCAAAGCAACACTTAAAAACTGAAATTACTCTTCTTTTCTTACTTTTCTTCTTCACTTCACTTTTAAACCAACACTTACACACTATAACTCCTATAAATGCAACACTTAAAAACTGAAATTACTCTTCTTTTCTTACTTTTCTTCTTCACTTCACTTTTAAAACTAACACTTACATCTATAACTCTTAACAAAGCAACACTTAAAAACTGAAATTACTCTTCTTTTCTTACTTTTCTTCTTCACTTCACTTTTAAACCAACATTTACACTCAATAACTCCTATCAAAGCAACACTTAAAAACTGAAATTACTCTTCTTTTCTTACTTTTCTTCTTCACTTCACTTTTAAACCAACACTTACATCTATAACTCTTAACAAAGCAACACTTAAAAACTGAAAATACTCTTCTTTTCTTACTTTTCTTCTTCACTTCACTTTTAAAACTAACACTTACACACTATAACTCTTAACAAAGCAACACTTAAAAACTGAAATTACTCTTCTTTTCTTACTTTTCTTCTTCACTTCACTTTTAAAACTAACACTTACACACTTTGACTCTTATCAAAGAAACACTTAAAAACTGAAATTACTCTTCTTTTCTTACTTTTCTTCTTCACTTCACTTTTAAAACTAACACTTGCACACTTTGACTCTTATCAAAGCAACACTTAAAAACTGAAATTACTCTTCTTTTCTTACTTTTCTTACTTTTCTTCTTCACTTCACTTTTAAAACTAACACTTACACACTTTGACTCTTATCAAAGAAACACTTAAAAACTGAAATTACTCTTCTTTTCTTACTTTTCTTCTTCACTTCACTTTTAAACCAACACTTACACACTTTAACTCTTACCTTATAAATGCAACACTTAAAAACTGAAAATACTCTTCTTTTCTTACTTTTCTTCTTCACTTCACTTTTAAAACTAACACTTACATCTATAACTCTTAACAAAGCAACACTTAAAAACTGAAAATACTCTTCTTTTCTTACTTTTCTTCTTCACTTCACTTTTAAAACTAACACTTACATCTATAACTCTTAACAAAGCAACACTTAAAAACTGAAAATACTCTTCTTTTCTTACTTTTCTTCTTCACTTCACTTTTAAAACTAACACTTACACTCAATAACTCCTATCAAAGCAACACTTAAAAACTGAAATTACTCTTCTTTTCTTACTTTTCTTCTTCACTTCACCTTTAAACCAACACTTACACACTTTAACTCTTACCTTATAAATGCAACACTTAAAAACTGAAAATACTCTTCTTTTCTTACTTTTCTTCTTCACTTCACTTTTAAAACTAACACTTACATCTATAACTCTTAACAAAGCAACACTTAAAAACTGAAAATACTCTTCTTTTCTTACTTTTCTTCTTCACTTCACTTTTAAACCAACATTTACACTCAATAACTCCTATCAAAGCAACACTTAAAAACTGAAATTACTCTTCTTTTCTTACTTTTCTTCTTCACTTCACTTTTAAACCAACACTTACATCTATAACTCTTAACAAAGCAACACTTAAAAACTGAAAATACTCTTCTTTTCTTACTTTTCTTCTTCACTTCACTTTTAAAACTAACACTTACACACTATAACTCTTAACAAAGCAACACTTAAAAACTGAAATTACTCTTCTTTTCTTACTTTTCTTCTTCACTTCACTTTTAAAACTAACACTTACACACTTTGACTCTTATCAAAGAAACACTTAAAAACTGAAATTACTCTTCTTTTCTTACTTTTCTTCTTCACTTCACTTTTAAAACTAACACTTGCACACTTTGACTCTTATCAAAGCAACACTTAAAAACTGAAATTACTCTTCTTTTCTTGCTTTTCTTACTTTTCTTCTTCACTTCACTTTTAAAACTAACACTTACACACTTTGACTCTTATCAAAGAAACACTTAAAAACTGAAATTACTCTTCTTTTCTTACTTTTCTTCTTCACTTCACTTTTAAAACTAACACTTACACACTATAACTCCTATCAAAGCAACACTTAAAAACTGAAATTACTCTTCTTTTCTTACTTTTCTTCTTCACTTCACTTTTAAAACTAACACTAACGCACTTTGACTCTTATCTTATAAATGCAACAATTAAAAACTGAAATTACTCTTCTTTTCTTACTTTTCTTCTTCACTTCACTTTTAAAACTAACACTTGCACACTTTGACTCTTATCAAAGCAACACTTAAAAACTGAAATTACTCTTCTTTTCTTACTTTTCTTCTTCACTTCACTTTTAAAACTAACACTTGCACACTATAACTCCTATCAAAGCAACACTTAAAAACTGAAATTACTCTTCTTTTCTTACTTTTCTTCTTCACTTCACTTTTAAAACTAACACTTACACACTATAACTCCTATCAAAGCAACACTTAAAAACTGAAATTACTCTTCTTTTCTTACTTTTCTTACTTTTCTTCTTCACTTCACTTTTAAAACTAACACTTACACACTTTGACTCTTATCAAAGAAACACTTAAAAACTGAAATTACTCTTCTTTTCTTACTTTTCTTCTTCACTTCACTTTTAAAACTAACACTTACACTCAATAACTCCTATCAAAGCAACACTTAAAAACTGAAATTACTCTTCTTTTCTTACTTTTCTTCTTCACTCCATTTTAAAACAACACTAACACTCAATAACTCCTATCAAAGCAACACTTAAAAACTGATATTACTCTTCTTTTCTTACTTTTCTTCTTCACTTCACTTTTAAAACTAACACTTACACACTTTGACTCTTATCAAAGCAACACTTAAAAACTGAAATTACTCTTCTTTTCTTACTTTTCTTCTTCACTTCACTTTTAAAACTAACACTTACACACTTTGACTCTTATCAAAGCAACACTTAAAAACTGAAATTACTCTTCTTTTCTTACTTTTCTTCTTCACTTCACTTTTAAAACTAACACTTGCACACTATAACTCCTATCAAAGCAACACTTAAAAACTGAAATTACTCTTCTTTTCTTACTTTTCTTCTTCACTTCACTTTTAAAACTAACACTAACACACTTTGACTCTTATCAAAGCAACACTTAAAAACTGAAATTACTCTTCTTTTCTTACTTTTCTTACTTTTCTTCTTCACTTTTAAAACTAACACTTGCACACTATAACTCCTATCAAAGCAACACTTAAAAACTGAAATTACTCTTCTTTTCTTACTTTTCTTCTTCACTTCACTTTTAAAACTAACACTTACACACTTTAACTCTTATCTTATAAATGCAACACTTAAAAACTGAAATTAATCTTCTTTTCTTACTTTTCTTCTTCACTTCACTTTTAAAACTAACACTTGCACACTTTGACTCTTATCAAAGCAACACTTAAAAACTGAAATTACTCTTCTTTTCTTACTTTTCTTCTTCACTTCACTTTTAAAACTAACACTTGCACACTATAACTCCTATCAAAGCAACACTTAAAAACTGAAATTACTCTTCTTTTCTTACTTTTCTTCTTCACTTCACTTTTAAACCAACACTTACACACTTTAACTCTTACCTTATAAATGCAACACTTAAAAACTGAAAATACTCTTCTTTTCTTACTTTTCTTCTTCACTTCACTTTTAAAACTAACACTTACATCTATAACTCTTAACAAAGCAACACTTAAAAACTGAAATTACTCTTCTTTTCTTACATTTCTTCTTCACTTCACTTTTAAACCAACATTTACACTCAATAACTCCTATCAAAGCAACACTTAAAAACTGAAATTACTCTTCTTTTCTTACTTTTCTTCTTCACTTCACTTTTTAACCAACACTTACATCTATAACTCTTAACAAAGCAACACTTAAAAACTGAAAATACTCTTCTTTTCTTACTTTTCTTCTTCACTTCACTTTTAAAACTAACACTTACACACTATAACTCTTAACAAAGCAACACTTAAAAACTGAAATTACTCTTCTTTTCTTACTTTTCTTCTTCACTTCACTTTTAAAACTAACACTTACACACTTTGACTCTTATCAAAGAAACACTTAAAAACTGAAATTACTCTTCTTTTCTTACTTTTCTTCTTCACTTCACTTTTAAAACTAACACTTACACTCTTACTTTTCTTACTTTTCTTCTTCATACACTCACTATAACTCCTATCAAAGCAACACTTAAAAACTGAAATTACTCTTCTTTTCTTACTTTTCTTCTTCACTTCACTTTTTAACCAACACTTACATCTATAACTCTTAACAAAGCAACACTTAAAAACTGAAAATACTCTTCTTTTCTTACTTTTCTTCTTCACTTCACTTTTAAAACTAACACTTACACACTATAACTCTTAACAAAGCAACACTTAAAAACTGAAATTACTCTTCTTTTCTTACTTTTCTTCTTCACTTCACTTTTCACTTTTTAAAAACTACACACTTACACACTTAAAAACTGAAAATACTCTTCTTTTCTTACTTTTCTTCTTCACTCTTACTTACACACAAACTCTTAACAAAGCAACACTTAAAAACTGAAATTACTCTTCTTTTCTTACTTTTCTTCTTCACTTCACTTTTAAAACTAACACTTCAAAGCAACACACTATAACAAAGCAACACTTAAAAACTGAAAATACTCTTCTTTTCTTACTTTTCTTCTTCACTTCACTTTTAAAACTAACACTTACACACTATAACTCTTAACAAAGCAACACTTAAAAACTGAAATTACTCTTCTTTTCTTACTTTTCTTCTTCACTTCACTTTTAAAACTAACACTTACACACTTTGACTCTTATCAAAGAAACACTTAAAAACTGAAATTACTCTTTTTCTTACTTTTCTTCTTCACTTCACTTTTCTAACACTTGCACACTATAACTCCTATCAAAGCAACACTTAAAAACTGAAATTACTCTTCTTTTCTTACTTTTCTTCTTCACTTCACTTTTAAAACTAACACTAACACACTATAACTCCTATCAAAGCAACACTTAAAAACTGAAATTACTCTTCTTTTCTTACTTTTCTTCTTCACTTCACCTTTAAACCAATACTAACACTCTATAACTCCTATCAAAGCAACACTTAAAAACTGAAATTACTCTTCTTTTCTTACTTTTCTTCTTCACTTCACTTTTAAACCAACATTTACACTCAATAACTCCTATCAAAGCAACACTTAAAAACTGAAATTACTCTTCTTTTCTTACTTTTCTTCTTCACTTCACTTTTAAACCAACACTTACACTCTATAACTCTTATAAATGCAACACTTAAAAACTGAAATTACTCTTCTTTTCTTACTTTTCTTCTTCACTTCACCTTTAAACCAATACTAACACTCTATAACTCCTATCAAAGCAACACTTAAAAACTGAAATTACTCTTCTTTTCTTACTTTTCTTCTTCACTTCACTTTTAAAACTAACACTTACATCTATAACTCTTATCAAAGCAACACTTAAAAACTGAAATTACTCTTCTTTTCTTACTTTTCTTACTTTTCTTCTTCACTTTTAAAACTAACACTTGCACACTATAACTCCTATCAAAGCAACACTTAAAAACTGAAATTACTCTTCTTTTCTTACTTTTCTTCTTCACTTCACTTTTAAACCAACACTTACACACTTTAACTCTTACCTTATAAATGCAACACTTAAAAACTGAAAATACTCTTCTTTTCTTACTTTTCTTCTTCACTTCACTTTTAAAACTAACACTTACATCTATAACTCTTAACAAAGCAACACTTAAAAACTGAAAATACTCTTCTTTTCTTACTTTTCTTCTTCACTTCACTTTTAAACCAACACTTACACACTTTGACTCTTATCAAAGCAACACTTAAAAACTGAAATTACTCTTCTTTTCTTACTTTTCTTCTTCACTTCACTTTTAAACCAACATTTACACTCAATAACTCCTATCAAAGCAACACTTAAAAACTGAAATTACTCTTCTTTTCTTACTTTTCTTCTTCACTTCACTTTTAAACCAACACTTACATCTATAACTCTTAACAAAGCAACACTTAAAAACTGAAAATACTCTTCTTTTCTTACTTTTCTTCTTCACTTCACTTTTAAAACTAACACTTACACACTATAACTCTTAACAAAGCAACACTTAAAAACTGAAATTACTCTTCTTTTCTTACTTTTCTTCTTCACTTCACTTTTAAAACTAACACTTACACACTTTGACTCTTATCAAAGAAACACTTAAAAACTGAAATTACTCTTCTTTTCTTACTTTTCTTCTTCACTTCACTTTTAAAACTAACACTTACACACTATAACTCCTATCAAAGCAACACTTAAAAACTGAAATTACTCTTCTTTTCTTACTTTTCTTACTTTTCTTCTTCACTTCACTTTTAAAACTAACACTTACACACTATAACTCTTAACAAAGCAACACTTAAAAACTGAAAATACTCTTCTTTTCTTACTTTTCTTCTTACTCTTAACAAACTCACTTCACTTTTAAACCAACACTTACACACTTTGACTCTTAACAAAGCAACACTTAAAAACTGAAATTACTCTTCTTTTCTTACTTTTCTTCTTCACTTCACTTTTAAACCAACATTTACACTCAATAACTCCTATCAAAGCAACACTTAAAAACTGAAATTACTCTTCTTTTCTTACTTTTCTTCTTCACTTCACTTTTAAACCAACACTTACATCTATAACTCTTAACAAAGCAACACTTAAAAACTGAAATTACTCTTCTTTTCTTACTTTTCTTCTTCACTTCACTTTTAAAACTAACACTTGCACACTATAACTCCTATCAAAGCAACACTTAAAAACTGAAATTACTCTTCTTTTCTTACTTTTCTTCTTCACTTCACTTTTAAACCAACACTTACACACTTTAACTCTTACCTTATAAATGCAACACTTAAAAACTGAAAATACTCTTCTTTTCTTACTTTTCTTCTTCACTTCACTTTTAAAACTAACACTTACATCTATAACTCTTAACAAAGCAACACTTAAAAACTGAAAATACTCTTCTTTTCTTACTTTTCTTCTTCACTTCACTTTTAAACCAACACTTACACACTTTGACTCTTATCAAAGCAACACTTAAAAACTGAAATTACTCTTCTTTTCTTACTTTTCTTCTTCACTTCACTTTTAAAACTAACACTTACACACTTTAACTCTTATCTTATAAATGCAACACTTAAAAACTGAAATTAATCTTCTTTTCTTACTTTTCTTCTTCACTTCACTTTTAAAACTAACACTTGCACACTTTGACTCTTATCAAAGCAACACTTAAAAACTGAAATTACTCTTCTTTTCTTACTTTTCTTCTTCACTTCACTTTTAAAACTAACACTTGCACACTATAACTCCTATCAAAGCAACACTTAAAAACTGAAATTACTCTTCTTTTCTTACTTTTCTTCTTCACTTCACTTTTTAACCAACACTTACACACTTTAACTCTTACCTTATAAATGCAACACTTAAAAACTGAAAATACTCTTCTTTTCTTACTTTTCTTCTTCACTTCACTTTTAAAACTAACACTTACATCTATAACTCTTAACAAAGCAACACTTAAAAACTGAAAATACTCTTCTTTTCTTACATTTCTTCTTCACTTCACTTTTAAACCAACATTTACACTCAATAACTCCTATCAAAGCAACACTTAAAAACTGAAATTACTCTTCTTTTCTTACTTTTCTTCTTCACTTCACTTTTTAACCAACACTTACACACTTTAACTCTTACCTTATAAATGCAACACTTAAAAACTGAAAATACTCTTCTTTTCTTACTTTTCTTCTTCACTTCACTTTTAAAACTAACACTTACATCTATAACTCTTATAAATGCAACACTTAAAAACTGAAATTACTCTTCTTTTCTTACTTTTCTTCTTCACTTCACCTTTAAACCAATACTAACACTCTATAACTCCTATCAAAGCAACACTTAAAAACTGAAATTACTCTTCTTTTCTTACTTTTCTTCTTCACTTCACTTTTAAAACTAACACTTACATCTATAACTCTTATCAAAGCAACACTTAAAAACTGAAATTACTCTTCTTTTCTTACTTTTCTTACTTTTCTTCTTCACTTTTAAAACTAACACTTGCACACTATAACTCCTATCAAAGCAACACTTAAAAACTGAAATTACTCTTCTTTTCTTACTTTTCTTCTTCACTTCACTTTTAAACCAACACTTACACACTTTAACTCTTACCTTATAAATGCAACACTTAAAAACTGAAAATACTCTTCTTTTCTTACTTTTCTTCTTCACTTCACTTTTAAAACTAACACTTACATCTATAACTCTTAACAAAGCAACACTTAAAAACTGAAAATACTCTTCTTTTCTTACTTTTCTTCTTCACTTCACTTTTAAACCAACACTTACACACTTTGACTCTTATCAAAGCAACACTTAAAAACTGAAATTACTCTTCTTTTCTTACTTTTCTTCTTCACTTCACTTTTAAACCAACATTTACACTCAATAACTCCTATCAAAGCAACACTTAAAAACTGAAATTACTCTTCTTTTCTTACTTTTCTTCTTCACTTCACTTTTAAACCAACACTTACATCTATAACTCTTAACAAAGCAACACTTAAAAACTGAAAATACTCTTCTTTTCTTACTTTTCTTCTTCACTTCACTTTTAAAACTAACACTTACACACTATAACTCTTAACAAAGCAACACTTAAAAACTGAAATTACTCTTCTTTTCTTACTTTTCTTCTTCACTTCACTTTTAAAACTAACACTTACACACTTTGACTCTTATCAAAGCAACACTTAAAAACTGAAATTACTCTTCTTTTCTTACTTTTCTTCTTCACTTCACTTTTAAAACTAACACTTACACACTATAACTCCTATCAAAGCAACACTTAAAAACTGAAATTACTCTTCTTTTCTTACTTTTCTTACTTTTCTTCTTCACTTCACTTTTAAAACTAACACTTACACACTATAACTCTTAACAAAGCAACACTTAAAAACTGAAAATACTCTTCTTTTCTTACTTTTCTTCTTCACTTCACTTTTAAACCAACACTTACACACTTTGACTCTTAACAAAGCAACACTTAAAAACTGAAATTACTCTTCTTTTCTTACTTTTCTTCTTCACTTCACTTTTAAACCAACATTTACACTCAATAACTCCTATCAAAGCAACACTTAAAAACTGAAATTACTCTTCTTTTCTTACTTTTCTTCTTCACTTCACTTTTAAACCAACACTTACATCTATAACTCTTAACAAAGCAACACTTAAAAACTGAAAATACTCTTCTTTTCTTACTTTTCTTCTTCACTTCACTTTTAAAACTAACACTTACACACTATAACTCTTAACAAAGCAACACTTAAAAACTGAAATTACTCTTCTTTTCTTACTTTTCTTCTTCACTTCACTTTTAAAACTAACACTTACACACTTTGACTCTTATCAAAGAAACACTTAAAAACTGAAATTACTCTTCTTTTCTTACTTTTCTTCTTCACTTCACTTTTAAAACTAACACTTACACTCAATAACTCCTATCAAAGCAACACTTAAAAACTGAAATTACTCTTCTTTTCTTACTTTTCTTCTTCACTTCACTTTTAAAACTAACACTAACACACTATAACTCCTATCAAAGCAACACTTAAAAACTGAAATTACTCTTCTTTTCTTACTTTTCTTCTTCACTTCACCTTTAAACCAATACTAACACTCTATAACTCCTATCAAAGCAACACTTAAAAACCGAAATTACTCTTCTTTTCTTACTTTTCTTCTTCACTTCACTTTTAAACCAACATTTACACTCAATAACTCCTATCAAAGCAACACTTAAAAACTGAAATTACTCTTCTTTTCTTACTTTTCTTCTTCACTTCACTTTTAAACCAACACTTACACTCTATAACTCTTATAAATGCAACACTTAAAAACTGAAATTACTCTTCTTTTCTTACTTTTCTTCTTCACTTCACCTTTAAACCAATACTAACACTCTATAACTCCTATCAAAGCAACACTTAAAAACTGAAATTACTCTTCTTTTCTTACTTTTCTTCTTCACTTCACTTTTAAAACTAACACTTACATCTATAACTCTTATCAAAGCAACACTTAAAAACTGAAATTACTCTTCTTTTCTTACTTTTCTTACTTTTCTTCTTCACTTTTAAAACTAACACTTGCACACTATAACTCCTATCAAAGCAACACTTAAAAACTGAAATTACTCTTCTTTTCTTACTTTTCTTCTTCACTTCACTTTTAAACCAACACTTACACACTTTAACTCTTACCTTATAAATGCAACACTTAAAAACTGAAAATACTCTTCTTTTCTTACTTTTCTTCTTCACTTCACTTTTAAAACTAACACTTACATCTATAACTCTTAACAAAGCAACACTTAAAAACTGAAAATACTCTTCTTTTCTTACTTTTCTTCTTCACTTCACTTTTAAACCAACACTTACACACTTTGACTCTTATCAAAGCAACACTTAAAAACTGAAATTACTCTTCTTTTCTTACTTTTCTTCTTCACTTCACTTTTAAAACTAACACTTACACACTTTAACTCTTATCTTATAAATGCAACACTTAAAAACTGAAATTAATCTTCTTTTCTTACTTTTCTTCTTCACTTCACTTTTAAAACTAACACTTGCACACTTTGACTCTTATCAAAGCAACACTTAAAAACTGAAATTACTCTTCTTTTCTTACTTTTCTTCTTCACTTCACTTTTAAAACTTACACTTGCACACTATAACTCCTATCAAAGCAACACTTAAAAACTGAAATTACTCTTCTTTTCTTACTTTTCTTCTTCACTTCACTTTTTAACCAACACTTACACACTTTAACTCTTACCTTATAAATGCAACACTTAAAAACTGAAAATACTCTTCTTTTCTTACTTTTCTTCTTCACTTCACTTTTAAAACTAACACTTACATCTATAACTCTTAACAAAGCAACACTTAAAAACTGAAAATACTCTTCTTTTCTTACATTTCTTCTTCACTTCACTTTTAAACCAACATTTACACTCAATAACTCCTATCAAAGCAACACTTAAAAACTGAAATTACTCTTCTTTTCTTACTTTTCTTCTTCACTTCACTTTTAAACCAACACTTACACACTTTAACTCTTACCTTATAAATGCAACACTTAAAAACTGAAAATACTCTTCTTTTCTTACTTTTCTTCTTCACTTCACTTTTAAAACTAACACTTACATCTATAACTCTTAACAAAGCAACACTTAAAAACTGAAAATACTCTTCTTTTCTTACTTTTCTTCTTCACTTCACTTTTAAACCAACACTTACACACTTTGACTCTTATCAAAGCAACACTTAAAAACTGAAATTACTCTTCTTTTCTTACTTTTCTTCTTCACTTCACTTTTAAAACTAACACTTACACACTTTAACTCTTATCTTATAAATGCAACACTTAAAAACTGAAATTAATCTTCTTTTCTTACTTTTCTTCTTCACTTCACTTTTAAAACTAACACTTGCACACTTTGACTCTTATCAAAGCAACACTTAAAAACTGAAATTACTCTTCTTTTCTTACTTTTCTTCTTCACTTCACTTTTAAAACTTACACTTGCACACTATAACTCCTATCAAAGCAACACTTAAAAACTGAAATTACTCTTCTTTTCTTACTTTTCTTCTTCACTTCACTTTTTAACCAACACTTACACACTTTAACTCTTACCTTATAAATGCAACACTTAAAAACTGAAAATACTCTTCTTTTCTTACTTTTCTTCTTCACTTCACTTTTAAAACTAACACTTACATCTATAACTCTTAACAAAGCAACACTTAAAAACTGAAAATACTCTTCTTTTCTTACTTTTCTTCTTCACTTCACTTTTAAACCAACACTTACACACTTTGACTCTTATCAAAGCAACACTTAAAAACTGAAATTACTCTTCTTTTCTTACTTTTCTTCTTCACTTCACTTTTAAAACTAACACTTACACACTTTAACTCTTATCTTATAAATGCAACACTTAAAAACTGAAATTAATCTTCTTTTCTTACTTTTCTTCTTCACTTCACTTTTAAAACTAACACTTGCACACTTTGACTCTTATCAAAGCAACACTTAAAAACTGAAATTACTCTTCTTTTCTTACTTTTCTTCTTCACTTCACTTTTAAAACTTACACTTGCACACTATAACTCCTATCAAAGCAACACTTAAAAACTGAAATTACTCTTCTTTTCTTACTTTTCTTCTTCACTTCACTTTTTAACCAACACTTACACACTTTAACTCTTACCTTATAAATGCAACACTTAAAAACTGAAAATACTCTTCTTTTCTTACTTTTCTTCTTCACTTCACTTTTAAAACTAACACTTACATCTATAACTCTTAACAAAGCAACACTTAAAAACTGAAAATACTCTTCTTTTCTTACATTTCTTCTTCACTTCACTTTTAAACCAACATTTACACTCAATAACTCCTATCAAAGCAACACTTAAAAACTGAAATTACTCTTCTTTTCTTACTTTTCTTCTTCACTTCACTTTTTAACCAACACTTACACACTTTAACTCTTACCTTATAAATGCAACACTTAAAAACTGAAAATACTCTTCTTTTCTTACTTTTCTTCTTCACTTCACTTTTAAAACTAACACTTACATCTATAACTCTTAACAAAGCAACACTTAAAAACTGAAAATACTCTTCTTTTCTTACTTTTCTTCTTCACTTCACTTTTAAACCAACACTTACACACTTTGACTCTTATCAAAGCAACACTTAAAAACTGAAATTACTCTTCTTTTCTTACTTTTCTTCTTCACTTCACTTTTAAAACTAACACTTACACACTTTAACTCTTATCTTATAAATGCAACACTTAAAAACTGAAATTAATCTTCTTTTCTTACTTTTCTTCTTCACTTCACTTTTAAAACTAACACTTGCACACTTTGACTCTTATCAAAGCAACACTTAAAAACTGAAATTACTCTTCTTTTCTTACTTTTCTTCTTCACTTCACTTTTAAAACTTACACTTGCACACTATAACTCCTATCAAAGCAACACTTAAAAACTGAAATTACTCTTCTTTTCTTACTTTTCTTCTTCACTTCACTTTTTAACCAACACTTACACACTTTAACTCTTACCTTATAAATGCAACACTTAAAAACTGAAAATACTCTTCTTTTCTTACTTTTCTTCTTCACTTCACTTTTAAAACTAACACTTACATCTATAACTCTTAACAAAGCAACACTTAAAAACTGAAAATACTCTTCTTTTCTTACTTTTCTTCTTCACTTCACTTTTAAACCAACACTTACACACTTTGACTCTTATCAAAGCAACACTTAAAAACTGAAATTACTCTTCTTTTCTTACTTTTCTTCTTCACTTCACTTTTAAAACTAACACTTACACACTTTAACTCTTATCTTATAAATGCAACACTTAAAAACTGAAATTAATCTTCTTTTCTTACTTTTCTTCTTCACTTCACTTTTAAAACTAACACTTGCACACTTTGACTCTTATCAAAGCAACACTTAAAAACTGAAATTACTCTTCTTTTCTTACTTTTCTTCTTCACTTCACTTTTAAAACTTACACTTGCACACTATAACTCCTATCAAAGCAACACTTAAAAACTGAAATTACTCTTCTTTTCTTACTTTTCTTCTTCACTTCACTTTTTAACCAACACTTACACACTTTAACTCTTACCTTATAAATGCAACACTTAAAAACTGAAAATACTCTTCTTTTCTTACTTTTCTTCTTCACTTCACTTTTAAAACTAACACTTACATCTATAACTCTTAACAAAGCAACACTTAAAAACTGAAAATACTCTTCTTTTCTTACATTTCTTCTTCACTTCACTTTTAAACCAACATTTACACTCAATAACTCCTATCAAAGCAACACTTAAAAACTGAAATTACTCTTCTTTTCTTACTTTTCTTCTTCACTTCACTTTTTAACCAACACTTACACACTTTAACTCTTACCTTATAAATGCAACACTTAAAAACTGAAAATACTCTTCTTTTCTTACTTTTCTTCTTCACTTCACTTTTAAAACTAACACTTACATCTATAACTCTTAACAAAGCAACACTTAAAAACTGAAAATACTCTTCTTTTCTTACTTTTCTTCTTCACTTCACTTTTAAACCAACACTTACACACTTTGACTCTTATCAAAGCAACACTTAAAAACTGAAATTACTCTTCTTTTCTTACTTTTCTTCTTCACTTCACCTTTAAACCAATACTAACACTCTATAACTCCTATCAAAGCAACACTTAAAAACTGAAATTACTCTTCTTTTCTTACTTTTCTTCTTCACTTCACTTTTAAACCAACACTTACACACTTTAACTCTTACCTTATAAATGCAACACTTAAAAACTGAAAATACTCTTCTTTTCTTACTTTTCTTCTTCACTTCACTTTTAAAACTAACACTTACATCTATAACTCTTAACAAAGCAACACTTAAAAACTGAAAATACTCTTCTTTTCTTACTTTTCTTCTTCACTTCACTTTTAAACCAACACTTACACACTTTGACTCTTATCAAAGCAACACTTAAAAACTGAAATTACTCTTCTTTTCTTACTTTTCTTCTTCACTTCACTTTTAAAACTAACACTTACACACTTTAACTCTTATCTTATAAATGCAACACTTAAAAACTGAAATTAATCTTCTTTTCTTACTTTTCTTCTTCACTTCACTTTTAAAACTAACACTTGCACACTTTGACTCTTATCAAAGCAACACTTAAAAACTGAAATTACTCTTCTTTTCTTACTTTTCTTCTTCACTTCACTTTTAAAACTAACACTTGCACACTATAACTCCTATCAAAGCAACACTTAAAAACTGAAATTACTCTTCTTTTCTTACTTTTCTTCTTCACTTCACTTTTTAACCAACACTTACACACTTTAACTCTTACCTTATAAATGCAACACTTAAAAACTGAAAATACTCTTCTTTTCTTACTTTTCTTCTTCACTTCACTTTTAAAACTAACACTTACATCTATAACTCTTAACAAAGCAACACTTAAAAACTGAAAATACTCTTCTTTTCTTACATTTCTTCTTCACTTCACTTTTAAACCAACATTTACACTCAATAACTCCTATCAAAGCAACACTTAAAAACTGAAATTACTCTTCTTTTCTTACTTTTCTTCTTCACTTCACCTTTAAACCAATACTAACACTCTATAACTCTTATAAATGCAACACTTAAAAACTGAAATTACTCTTCTTTTCTTACTTTTCTTCTTCACTTCACCTTTAAACCAATACTAACACTCTATAACTCCTATCAAAGCAACACTTAAAAACTGAAATTACTCTTCTTTTCTTACTTTTCTTCTTCACTTCACTTTTAAAACCAACACTTACACTCTATAACTCTTATAAATGCTACACTTAAAAACTGAAATTACTCTTCTTTTCTTACTTTTCTTCTTCACTTCACCTTTAAACCAATACTAACACTCTATAACCCTATCAAAGCAACACTTAAAAACTGAAATTACTCTTCTTTTCTTACTTTTCTTCTTCACTTCACTTTTAAATCAACACTTACACACTTTAACTCTTACCTTATAAATGCAACACTTAAAAACTGAAATTACTCTTCTTTTCTTACTTTTCTTCTTCACTTCACTTTTAAAACTAACACTTACACACTTTGACTCTTATCAAAGCAACACTTAAAAACTGAAATTACTCTTCTTTTCTTACTTTTCTTACTTTTCTTCTTCACTTCACTTTTAAAACTAACACTTACACACTTTGACTCTTATCAAAGAAACACTTAAAAACTGAAATTACTCTTCTTTTCTTACTTTTCTTCTTCACTTCACTTTTAAAACTAACACTTGCACACTATAACTCCTATCAAAGCAACACTTAAAAACTGAAATTACTCTTCTTTTCTTACTTTTCTTACTTTTCTTCTTCACTTCACTTTTAAAACTAACACTTACACACTTTGACTCTTATCAAAGAAACACTTAAAAACTGAAATTACTCTTCTTTTCTTACTTTTCTTCTTCACTTCACTTTTAAAACTAACACTTACACTCAATAACTCCTATCAAAGCAACACTTAAAAACTGAAATTACTCTTCTTTTCTTACTTTTCTTCTTCACTTCACTTTTAAAACTAACACTTGCACACTATAACTCCTATCAAAGCAACACTTAAAAACTGAAATTACTCTTCTTTTCTTACTTTTCTTCTTCACTTCACTTTTAAAACTAACACTTACACACTTTGACTCTTATCAAAGAAACACTTAAAAACTGAAATTACTCTTCTTTTCTTACTTTTCTTCTTCACTTCACTTTTAAAACTAACACTTACACACTTTAACTCTTACCTTATAAATGCAACACTTAAAAACTGAAAATACTCTTCTTTTCTTACTTTTCTTCTTCACTTCACTTTTAAAACAACACTAACACACTATAACTCCTATCAAAGCAACACTTAAAAACTGAAATTACTCTTCTTTTCTTACTTTTCTTCTTCACTTCACTTTTAAAACTAACACTTACACACTATAACTCCTATCAAAGCAACACTTAAAAACTGAAATTACTCTTCTTTTCTTACTTTTCTTCTTCACTTCACTTTTAAAACTAACACTTACACACTTTAACTATTACCTTATAAATGCAACACTTAAAAACTGAAATTACTCTTCTTTTCTTACTTTTCTTCTTCACTTCACTTTTAAAACTAACACTTGCACACTATAACTCCTATCAAAGCAACACTTAAAAACTGAAATTACTCTTCTTTTCTTACTTTTCTTCTTCACTTCACTTTTAAAACTAACACTTGCACACTATAACTCCTATCAAAGCAACACTTAAAAACTGAAATTACTCTTCTTTTCTTACTTTTCTTCTTCACTTCACTTTTAAAACTAACACTTGCACACTATAACTCCTATCAAAGCAACACTTAAAAACTGAAATTACTCTTCTTTTCTTACTTTTCTTCTTCACTTCACTTTTAAAACTAACACTTGCACACTTTGACTCTTATCAAAGCAACACTTAAAAACTGAAATTACTCTTCTTTTCTTACTTTTCTTCTTCACTTCACTTTTAAAACTAACACTTACACACTTTGACTCTTATCAAAGCAACACTTAAAAACTGAAATTACTCTTCTTTTCTTACTTTTCTTCTTCACTTCACTTTTAAAACCAACACTTACACACTTTAACTCTTACCTTATAAATGCAACACTTAAAAACTGAAATTACTCTTCTTTTCTTACTTTTCTTCTTCACTTCACTTTTAAACCAACACTTGCACACTTTAACTCTTACCTTATAAATGCAACACTTAAAAACTGAAAATACTCTTCTTTTCTTACTTTTCTTCTTCACTTCACTTTTAAAACTAACACTTACATCTATAACTCTTAACAAAGCAACACTTAAAAACTGAAAATACTCTTCTTTTCTTACATTTCTTCTTCACTTCACTTTTAAACCAACATTTACACTCAATAACTCCTATCAAAGCAACACTTAAAAACTGAAATTACTCTTCTTTTCTTACTTTTCTTCTTCACTTCACTTTTAAACCAACACTTACACTCTATAACTTCTTATAAATGCAACACTTAAAAACTGAAATTACTCTTCTTTTCTTACTTTTCTTCTTCACTTCACACTTTAAACCAATACTAACACTCTATAACTCCTATCAAAGCAACACTTAAAAACTGAAATTACTCTTCTTTTCTTACTTCTTCACTTCACTTTTAAAACCAACACTTACACTCAATAACTTATCAAAGCAACACTTAAAAACTGAAATTACTCTTCTTTTCTTACTTTTCTTCTTCACTTCACTAAACCAACACTTACACTCTATAACTCTTATAAATGCAACACTTAAAAACTGAAATTACTCTTCTTTTCTTACTTTTTTTCTTCACTTCACTTTTACTAACACTTACACTCTATAACTCTTATAAATGCAACACTTAAAAACTGAAATTACTCTTCTTTTCTTACTTTTCTTCTTCACTTCACCTTTAAAACAACACTAACACTCTATAACTCCTATCAAAGCAACACTTAAAAACTGAAATTACTCTTCTTTTCTTACTTTTCTTCTTCACTTCACTTTTAAAACCAACACTTACACACTTTAACTCTTATCAAAGCAACACTTAAAAACTGAAATTACTCTTCTTTTCTTACTTTTCTTCTTCACTTCACTTTTAAACCAACACTTACACTCTATAACTACCTTATCAAAGCAACACTTAAAAACTGAAATTACTCTTCTTTTCTTACTTTTCTTCTTCACTTCACTTTTAAAACTAACACTTACACACTTTAACTCTTATAAATGCAACACTTAAAAACTGAAATTACTCTTCTTTTCTTACTTTTCTTCTTCACTTCACTTTTAAAACTAACACTTACACACTATAACTCCTATCAAAGCAACACTTAAAAACTGAAATTACTCTTCTTTTCTTACTTTTCTTCTTCACTTCACTTTTAAAACTAACACTTACACACTTTGACTCTTACACTTACTGAAAAACTTTTCTTCTGCAACACTTAAAAACTGAAATTACTGAATATCTTCTTTTCTTACTTTTCTTCTTCACTTCACTTTTAAAACTAACACTTACACACTTTAACTCTTACCTTATAAATGCAACACTTAAAAACTGAAATTACTCTTCTTTTCTTACTTTTCTTCTTCACTTCACTTTTAAAACTAACACTTACACACTATAACTCCTATCAAAGCAACACTTAAAAACTGAAATTACTCTTCTTTTCTTACTTTTCTTCTTCACTTCACTTTTAAAACTTATAAATGCAACACTTACTGAAATTACACTCACTTCATAACTCCTATCAAAGCAACACTTAAAAACTGAAATTACTCTTCTTTTCTTACTTTTCTTCTTCACTTCACTTTTAAAACTAACACTTACACTCTATAACTCTTATAAATGCAACACTTACTGAAATTACTCTTCTTCACTTCACTCACCTTTAAAACTAACACTTACACACTATAACTCCTATCAAAGCAACACTTAAAAACTGAAATTACTCTTCTTTTCTTACTTTTCTTCTTCACTTCACTTTTAAACCAATACTTACACACTTTAACTCTTACCTTATAAATGCAACACTTAAAAACTGAAATTACTCTTCTTTTCTTACTTTTCTTCTTCACTTCACTTTTAAACCAACACTTACACACTTTAACTCTTACCTTATAAATGCAACACTTAAAAACTGAAATTACTCTTCTTTTCTTACTTTTCTTCTTCACTTCACTTTTAAAACTAACACTTACACACTATAACTCTTATCAAAGCAACACTTAAAAACTGAAATTACTCTTCTTTTCTTACTTTTCTTCTTCACTTCACTTTTAAAACTAACACTTACACTCTATAACTCCTATCAAAGCAACACTTAAAAACTGAAATTACTCTTCTTTTCTTACTTTTCTTCTTCACTTCACTTTTAAACCAACACTTACAAACTGAAATTACTCTTCTTTTCTTACTTTTCTTACTTTTCTTCTTCACTTCACTTTTAAAACTAACACTTACACACTTTGACTCTATCAAAGAAACACTCAATCTTATCAAAGCAACATGCAACACTTAAAAACTGAAATTACTCTTCTTTTCTTACTTTTCTTCTTCACTTCACTTTTAAACCAACACTTAAACTAACACTTATTACACTTCTATACTCTTCTTTTCTTACTTCTTCATAAATGCTAACACTTAAAAACTTGAAATTACTCTTCTTTTCTTACTTTTCTTCTTCACTTCACTTTTAAAACTAACACTTTTCTTCTTACACTCTACTTACATCTCTCTATCAAAGCAACACTTAAAAACTGAAATTACTCTTCTTTTCTTACTTTTCTTCTTCACTTCATTTTAAAACAAAACTTACACACTTTAACTCTCCTTATAAATGCAACACTTAAAAACTGAAATTACTCTTCTTTCTTACTTTTTTTCTTCACTTCACCTTTAAACCAACACTAACACTCTATAACTCTTAACCAACACTTACACACTTCTTCACTTCACTCTTACACTTATGAAAGCAACACTTAAAAACTGAAATTACTCTTCTTTTCTTACTTTTCTTCTTCACTTCACTTTTAAAACTAACACTTACACACTTTAACTCTTATAAATGCAACACTTAAAAACTGAAATTACTCTTCTTTTCTTACTTTTCTTCTTCACTTCACTTCACTTTTAAACTAACACTTACACTCTATAACTCCTATCAAAGCAACACTTAAAAACTGAATTACTCTTCTTTTCTTCTTTTCTTACTTTTCTTCTTCACTTCACTTTTAAAACTAACACTTACACTCTATGACTCTTATAAAGCAACACTTAAAAACTGAAATTACTCTTCTTTTCTTACTTTTCTTCTTCACTTCACCTTTAAACCAATACTAACACTCTATAACCTTATCAAAGCAACACTTAAAAACTGAATATACTCTTCTTTTCTTACTTTTCTTCTTCACTTCACTTCTAAACTAACACTTACACACTTTAACTCTTATCAAATGCAACACTTAAAAACTGAAATTACTCTTCTTTTCTTACTTTTCTTCTTCACTTCACTTTTAAAACTAACACTTACACACTATAACTCCTATAAATGCAACACTTAAAAACTGAAATTACTTTTCTTACTTTTCTTACTTTTCTTCTTCACTTCACTTTTAAAACTAACACTTACATCTATAACTCTTATCTTATCAAAGCAACACTTAAAAACTGAAATTACTCTTCTTTTCTTACTTTTCTTCTTCACTTCACTTTTAAACCAACACTTACACACTCAATCTCTTCCTTATCAAATGAAACACTTAAAAACTGAAATTACTCTTCTTTTCTTACTTTTCTTCTTCACTTCACTTTTAAACCAACACTTACACACTTTAACTCTTACCTTATAAATGCAACACTTAAAAACTGAAATTACTCTTCTTTTCTTACTTTTCTTCTTCACTTCACTTTTAAAACTAACACTTACACACTTTAACTCTTCTTATAAATGCAACACTTAAAAACTGAAATTACTCTTCTTTTCTTACTTTTCTTCTTCACTTCACTTTTAAAACTAACACTTACACACTATAACTCCTATCAAAGCAACACTTAAAAACTGAAATTACTCTTCTTTTCTTACTTTTCTTATTTCTTCTTCACTTCACTTTTAAAACCAACATTTACACACTATAACTCCTATCAAAGCAACACTTAAAAACTGAAATTACTCTTCTTTTCTTACTTTTCTTCTTCACTTCACTTTTAAACCAATACTAACACTCTATAACTCTTATAAAGCAACACTTAAAAACTGAAATTACTCTTCTTTTCTTACTTTTCTTCTTCACTTCACCTTTAAACTAACACTAACACTCTATAACTCTCCTTATCAAATGCAACACTTAAAAACTGAAATTACTCTTCTTTTCTTACTTTTCTTCTTCACTTCACTTTTAAAACTAACACTTACACTCTATAACTCTTATAAATGCAACACTTAAAAACTGAAATTACTCTTCTTTTCTTACTTTTCTTCTTCACTTCACCTTTAAACCAATACTAACACTCTATAACCCTATCAAAGCAACACTTAAAAACTGAAATTACTCTTCTTTTCTTACTTTTCTTCTTCACTTCACTTTTAAACCAAAACTTACACACTTTAACTCTTACCTTATAAATGCAACACTTAAAAACTGAAATTACTCTTCTTTTCTTACTTTTCTTCTTCACTTCATTTCACTTTTAAACCAATACTAACACTCTATAACTCTTATCAAAGCAACACTTAAAAACTGAATATACTCTTCTTTTCTTACTTTTCTTCTTCACTTCACTTTTAAAACTAACACTTACACACTTTAACTCTTCTTATAAATGCAACACTTAAAAACTGAAATTACTCTTCTTTTCTTACTTTTCTTCTTCACTTCACTTTTAAAACTAATACTTACACTCTATAACCCTATCAAAGCAACACTTAAAAACTGAAATTACTCTTCTTTTCTTACTTTTCTTACTTTTCTTCTTCACTTCACTTTTAAAACTAACACTTACACACTTTGACTCTTATATAAATGCAACACTTAAAAACTGAAATTACTCTTCTTTTCTTACTTTTTTTCTTCACTTCACCTTTAAAACCAACACTTAACACTTATATCTCTTACCTTACAAATGCAACACTTAAAAACTGAAATTACTCTTCTTTTTCTTACTTTTCTTCTTCACTTCACTTTTAAACTAACACTTACACACTATAACTCTTCTTATCAAAGCAACACTTAAAAACTGAAATTACTCTTCTTTTCTTACTTTTCTTCTTCACTTCACTTTTAAAACTAACACTTACACACTTTAACTCTTATAAATGCAACACTTAAAAACTGAAATTACTCTTCTTTTCTTACTTTTCTTCTTCACTTCACTTTTAAAACTAACACTTACACACTATAACTCCTATCAAAGCAACACTTAAAAACTGAAATTACTCTTCTTTTCTTACTTTCTTACTTTTCTTCTTCACTTCACTTTTAAACTAACACTTACACACTATAACTCCTATCAAAGCAACACTTAAAAACTGAAATTACTCTTCTTTTCTTACTTTTCTTCTTCACTTCACCTTTAAACCAATACTTACACACTTTAACTCTTACCTTATAAATGCAACACTTAAAAACTGAAATTACTCTTCTTTTCTTACTTTTTTTCTTCACTTCACTTTTAAACCAACACTTACACACTCTATAACTCTTACCTTATCAAAGCAACACTTAAAAACTGAAATTACTCTTCTTTTCTTACTTTTCTTCTTCACTTCACTTTTAAACTAACACTTACACACTATAACTCTTATCAAATGCAACACTTAAAAACTGAAATTACTCTTCTTTTCTTACTTTTCTTCTTCACTTCACTTTTAAAACTAACACTTACATCTATAACTCTTACCTTATAAATGCAACACTTAAAAACTGAAATTACTCTTCTTTTCTTACATTTCTTCTTCACTTCACTTTTAAAACTAACACTTACACTCTATAACTCTTATAAATGCAACACTTAAAAACTGAAATTACTCTTCTTTTCTTACTTTTCTTCTTCACTTCACTTTTAAACTAACACTTACATCTATAACTCTTATCAAAGCAACACTTAAAAACTGATATTACTCTTCTTTTCTTGATTTTCTTCTTCACTTCACTTTTAAACCAACACTTACACACTTTAACTCTTACCTTATAAATGCAACACTTAAAAACTGAAATTACTCTTCTTTTCTTACTTTTCTTCTTCACTTCACTTTTAAACCAACACTAACACTCTATAACTCCTATCAAAGAAACACTTAAAAACTGAAATTACTCTTCTTTTCTTACTTTTCTTCTTCACTTCACTTTTAAACTAACACTAACACTTATAACTCTTATCAAAGCAACACTTAAAAACTGAAATTACTCTTCTTTTCTTACTTTTCTTCTTCACTTCACTTTTAAACTAACACTTACATCTATAACTCTTATCAAATGCAACACTTAAAAACTGAAATTACTCTTCTTTTCTTGATTTTCTTCTTCACTTCACTTTTAAACCAACACTTACACACTTTAACTCTTACCTTATAAATGCAACACTTAAAAACTGAAATTACTCTTCTTTTCTTACTTTTTTTTTTCACTTTTAAAACTAACACTTACACACTTTGACTCTTATCAAAGCAACACAAAACTGAAATTACTCTTCTTTTCACTTTTCTTCTTCACTTCACTTTTAAAACCAACACTACACACTTTATCTCTTACCTTATAAATGCAACACTTAAAAACTGAAATTATCTTCTTTTCTTACTTTTCTTCTTCACTTCACTTTTAAACCAACACTTACATCTATAACTCTTCTTATCAAAGCAACACTTAAAAACTGAAATTACTCTTCTTTTCTTACTTTTCTTCTTCACTTCACTTTTAAAACTAACACTTACACACTTTAACTCTTATAAATGCAACACTTAAAAACTGAAATTACTCTTCTTTTCTTACTTTTCTTCTTCACTTCACTTTTAAAACTAACACTTACACACTATAACTCCTATAAAGCAACACTTAAAAACTGAAATTACTCTTCTTTTCTTACTTTTCTTACTTTTCTTCTTCACTTCACTTTTAAAACTAACACTTACACACTATAACTCCTATAAATGCAACACTTAAAAACTGAAATTACTCTTCTTTTCTTACTTTTCTTCTTCACTTCACTTTTAAACCAACACTTACACACTATAACTCTTACCTTCAAATGCAACACTTAAAAACTGAAATTATCTTCTTTTCTTGATTTTCTTCTTCACTTCACTTTTAAACCAACACTTACACACTTTAACTCTTACCTTATAAAGCAACACTTAAAAACTGAAATTACTCTTCTTTTCTTACTTTTCTTCTTCACTTCACTTTTAAACTAACACTTACACACTCTATAACTCTTATCAAATGAAACACTTAAAAACTGAAATTACTCTTCTTTTCTTACTTTTCTTCTTCACTTCACTTTTAAACTAACACTTACATCACTTTACTCTTATAAATGCAACACTTAAAAACTGAAATTACTCTTCTTTTCTTACTTTTCTTCTTCACTTCACTTTTAAAACTAACACTTACACTCTATAACTCTTATAAATGCAACACTTAAAAACTGAAATTACTCTTCTTTTCTTACTTTTCTTCTTCACTTCACTTTTAAACTAACACTTACATCTATAACTCTTATCAAAGCAACACTTAAAAACTGATATTACTCTTCTTTTCTTACTTTTCTTCTTCACTTCACTTTTAAACCAACACTTACACACTTTAACTCTTACCTTATAAATGCAACACTTAAAAACTGAAATTACTCTTCTTTTCTTACTTTTCTTCTTCACTTCACTTTTAAAACTAACACTTACACTCTATAACTCCTATCAAAGAAACACTTAAAAACTGAAATTACTCTTCTTTTCTTACTTTTTTCTTCACTTCACTTTTAAACCAACACTAACACTCTATAACTCTTAACAAAGCAACACTTAAAAACTGAAATTACTCTTCTTTTCTTACTTTTCTTCTTCACTCACTTTTAAAATAACACTTCCTATACTCTTATAAATGCAACACTTAAAAACTGAAATTACTCTTCTTTTCTTACTTTTCTTCTTCACTTCACTTTTAAAACTAACACTTACACACTTTGACTCTTACCTTATAAATGCAACACTTAAAAACTGAAATTACTCTTCTTTTCTTACTTTTCTTCTTCACTTCACTTTTAAACTAACACTTACACTCACTCTTAACAAAGCAACACTTAAAAACTGAAATTACTCTTCTTTTCTTACTTTTCTTCTTCACTTCACTTTTAAACAACATTTACACTCAATAACTCCTATCAAAGCAACACTTAAAAACTGAAATTACTCTTCTTTTCTTACTTTTCTTCTTCACTTCACTTTTAAACTAACACTTACACACTTTAACTCTCCTATAAATGCAACACTTAAAAACTGAAATTACTCTTCTTTTCTTACTTTTCTTCTTCACTTCACTTTTAAAACAACACTAACACTCACTCCTATCAAAGCAACACTTAAAAACTTTACTCTTCTTTTCTTACTTTTCTTCTTCACTTCACTTTTAAAACTAACATACACACTTTGACTCTTATCAACACTTAAAAACTGAAATTACTCTTCTTTTCTTACTTTTCTTCTTCACTTCACTTTTAAAACCAACACTTACACACTTTAACTCTTACCTTATAAATGCAACACTTAAAAACTGAAATTACTCTTCTTTTCTTACTTTTCTTCTTCACTTCACTTTTAAAACTAACACTTACATCTATAACTCTTATCAAATGCAACACTTAAAAACTGAAATTACTCTTCTTTTCTTACTTTTCTTCTTCACTTCACTTTTAAACCAACACTTACACACTTTAACTCTTACCTTATAAATGCAACACTTAAAAACTGAAATTACTCTTCTTTTCTTACTTTTCTTCTTCACTTCACTTTTAAAACTTTGCACACTATAACTCCTATCAAAGAAACACTTAAAAACTGAAATTACTCTTCTTTTCTTACTTTTCTTCTTCACTTCACTTTTAAAACTAACACTTACACCTTTACTCTTCTTATAAATGAAACACTTAAAAACTGAAAATACTCTTCTTTTCTTACTTTTCTTCTTCACTTCACTTTTAAAACTAACACTTACACACTATAACTCCTATCAAAGCAACACTTAAAAACTGAAATTACTCTTCTTTTCTTACTTTTCTTCTTCACTTCACTTTTTAAACCAACACTAACACTCTATAACTCTTATCAAAGCAACACTTAAAAACTGAAATTACTCTTCTTTTCTTACTTTTCTTCTTCACTTCACTTTTAAAACCAACACTTACACACTATAACTCTCTTATAAATGCAACACTTAAAAACTGAAATTACTCTTCTTTTCTTACTTTTCTTCTTCACTTCACTTTTAAAACTAACACTTACACACTTTAACTCTTACCTTATAAATGCAACACTTAAAAACTGAAATTACTCTTCTTTTCTTACTTTTCTTCTTCACTTCACTTTTAAAACCAACACTAACACTCTATAACTCCTATCAAAGAAACACTTAAAAACTGAAATTACTCTTCTTTTCTTACTTTTCTTCTTCACTTCACTTTTAAAACTAACACTTACACACTTTAACTCTTACCTTATAAATGCAACACTTAAAAACTGAAATTACTCTTCTTTTCTTACTTTTCTTCTTCACTTCACTTTTAAAACTAACACTTACACTCTATAACTCTTATCAAAGCAACACTTAAAAACTGAAATTACTCTTCTTTTCTTACTTTTCTTCTTCACTTCACTTTTAAAACTAACACTTACACTCTATAACTCCTATCAAAGCAACACTTAAAAACTGAAATTACTCTTCTTTTCTTACTTTTCTTCTTCACTTCACTTTTAAAACCAACACTTACACACTATTACCTTATAAATGCAACACTTAAAAACTGAAATTACTCTTCTTTTCTTACTTTTCTTCTTCACTTCACCTTTAAACCAATACTAACACTCTATAACTCCTATCAAAGCAACACTTAAAAACTGATATTACTCTTCTTTTCTTACTTTTCTTCTTCACTTCACTTTTAAAACTAACACTTACACTCTTTAACTCTTCTTATAAATGCAACACTTAAAAACTGAAAATACTCTTCTTTTCTTACTTTTCTTCTTCACTTCACCTTTAAACCAATACTTACACACTCTATGACTCTTATCAAAGCAACACTTAAAAACTGAAATTACTCTTCTTTTCTTACTTTTCTTCTTCACTTCACTTTTAAAACTAACACTTACACACTTTAACTCTTACCTTCAAATGCAACACTTAAAAACTGAAATTACTCTTCTTTTCTTACTTTTCTTCTTCACTTCACCTTTAAACCAATACTAACACTCTATAACTCCTATCAAAGCAACACTTAAAAACTGAATAAACTTTCTTTTCTTACTTTTCTTCTTCACTTCACTTTTAAAACTAACACTTACACACTTTAACTCTTACCTTATAAATGCAACACTTAAAAACTGAAATTACTCTTCTTTTCTTACTTTTTTTCTTCACTTCACCTTTAAACCAACACTAACACTCTATAACTCTTAACAAAGCAACACTTAAAAACTGAAATTACTCTTCTTTTCTTACTTTTCTTCTTCACTTCACTTTTAAAACTAACATTTACATCTATAACTCTTATCAAAGCAACACTTAAAAACTGAAATTACTCTTCTTTTCTTACTTTTCTTCTTCACTTCACTTTTAAAACTAACACTTACACACTTTAACTCTTACCTTATAAATGCAACACTTAAAAACTGAAATTACTCTTCTTTTCTTACTTTTTTTCTTCACTTCACCTTTAAACCAACACTAACACTCTATAACTCTTAACAAAGCAACACTTAAAAACTGAAATTACTCTTCTTTTCTTACTTTTCTTCTTCACTTCACTTCTAAACTAACACTTACATCTATAACTCTTATCAAAGCAACACTTAAAAAACTGAAATTACTCTTCTTTTCTTACTTTTCTTCTTCACTTCACTTTTAAACCAACATTTACACTCAATAACTCCTATCAAAGAAACACTTAAAAACTGAAATTACTCTTCTTTTCTTACTTTTCTTCTTCACTTCACTTTTAAACCAACACTTACACACTTTAACTCTTACCTTATAAATGCAACACTTAAAAACTGAAATTACTCTTCTTTTCTTACTTTTCTTCTTCACTTCACTTTTAAACCAACACTTACACACTTTAACTCTTACCTTATAAATGCAACACTTAAAAACTGAAATTACTCTTCTTTTTTTACTTTTCTTCTTCACTTCACTTTTAAAACTAACACTTACATCTATAACTCTTAACAAAGCAACACTTAAAAACTGAAATTACTCTTCTTTTCTTACATTTCTTCTTCACTTCACTTTTAAACCAACATTTACACTCAATAACTCCTATCAAAGCAACACTTAAAAACTGAAATTACTCTTCTTTTCTTACTTTTCTTCTTCACTTCACTTTTAAACCAACACTTACACTCTATAACTCTTATAAATGCAACACTTAAAAACTGAAATTACTCTTCTTTTCTTACTTTTCTTCTTCACTTCACCTTTAAACCAATACTAACACTCTATAACTCCTATCAAAGCAACACTTAAAAACTGAAATTACTCTTCTTTTCTTACTTTTCTTCTTCACTTCACTTTTAAAACCAACACTTACACTCTATAACTCTTATAAATGCAACACTTAAAAACTGAAATTACTCTTCTTTTCTTACTTTTCTTCTTCACTTCACCTTTAAACCAATACTAACACTCTATAACCCTATCAAAGCAACACTTAAAAACTGAAATTACTCTTCTTTTCTTACTTTTCTTCTTCACTTCACTTTTAAACCAACACTTACACACTTTAACTCTTACCTTATAAATGCAACACTTAAAAACTGAAATTACTCTTCTTTTCTTACTTTTCTTCTTCACTTCACTTCACTTTTAAACCAATACTAACACTCTATAACTCCTATCAAAGCAACACTTAAAAACTGAATATACTTTCTTTTCTTACTTTTCTTCTTCACTTCACTTTTAAAACTAACACTTACACACTTTAACTCTTACCTTATAAATGCAACACTTAAAAACTGAAATTACTCTTCTTTTCTTACTTTTTTTCTTCACTTCACCTTTAAACCAACACTAACACTCTATAACTCTTAACAAAGCAACACTTAAAAACTGAAATTACTCTTCTTTTCTTACTTTTCTTCTTCACTTCACTTCTAAACTAACACTTACATCTATAACTCTTATCAAAGCAACACTTAAAAACTGAAATTACTCTTCTTTTCTTACTTTTCTTCTTCACTTCACTTTTAAAACTAACACTTACACACTTTAACTCTTATAAATGCAACACTTAAAAACTGAAATTACTCTTCTTTTCTTACTTTTCTTCTTCACTTCACTTTTAAAACTAACACTTACATCTATAACTCTTAACAAAGCAACACTTAAAAACTGAAATTACTCTTCTTTTCTTACTTTTCTTCTTCACTTCACTTTTAAACTAACACTTACATCTATAACTCTTATCAAAGCAACACTTAAAAACTGAAATTACTCTTCTTTTCTTGATTTTCTTCTTCACTTCACTTTTAATCCAACACTTACACACTTTAACTCTTACCTTATAAATGCAACACTTAAAAACTGAAATTACTCTTCTTTTCTTACTTTTTTTCTTCACTTCACCTTTAAACCAACACTAACACTCTATAACTCTTAACAAAGCAACACTTAAAAACTGAAATTACTCTTCTTTTCTTACTTTTCTTCTTCACTTCACTTCTAAACTAACACTTACATCTATAACTCTTATCAAAGCAACACTTAAAAACTGAAATTACTCTTCTTTTCTTACTTTTCTTCTTCACTTCACTTTTAAAACTAACACTTACACACTTTAACTCTTATAAATGCAACACTTAAAAACTGAAATTACTCTTCTTTTCTTACTTTTCTTCTTCACTTCACTTTTAAAACTAACACTTACACACTTTAACTCTTATAAATGCAACACTTAAAAACTGAAATTACTCTTCTTTTCTTACTTTTCTTCTTCACTTCACTTTTAAACTAACACTTACATCTATAACTCTTATCAAAGCAACACTTAAAAAACTGAAATTACTCTTCTTTTCTTGATTTTCTTCTTCACTTCACTTTTAAACCAACACTTACACACTTTAACTCTTACCTTATAAATGCAACACTTAAAAACTGAAATTACTCTTCTTTTCTTACTTTTCTTCTTCACTACACTTTTAAACCAACACTAACACTCTATAACTCCTATCAAAGAAACACTTAAAAACTGAAATTACTCTTCTTTTCTTACTTTTCTTCTTCACTTCACTTTTAAACTAACACTTACACACTTTGACTCTTATCAAAGAAACACTTAAAAACTGAAATTACTCTTCTTTTCTTACATTTCTTCTTCACTTCACTTCTAAACCAACACTTACACACTTTAACTCTTACCTTATAAATGCAACACTTAAAAACTGAAATTACTCTTCTTTTCTTACTTTTCTTCTTCACTTCACTTTTAAAACTAACACTTACACACTATAACTCCTATCAAAGCAACACTTAAAAACTGAAATTACTCTTCTTTTCTTACTTTTCTTACTTTTCTTCTTCACTTCACTTTTAAAACTAACACTTACACACTTTGACTCTTATCAAATGCAACACTTAAAAACTGAAATTACTCTTCTTTTCTTACTTTTCTTCTTCACTTCACTTTTAAAACTAACACTAACACACTATAACTCTCCTTATAAAGCAACACTTAAAAACTGAAATTACTCTTCTTTTCTTACTTTTCTTCTTCACTTCACTTTTAAAACTAACACTTACATCTATAACTCTTACCTTATAAATGCAACACTTAAAAACTGAAATTACTCTTCTTTTCTTACTTTTCTTCTTCACTTCACTTTTAAACCAACACTTACACACTTTAACTCTTACCTTATAAATGCAACACTTAAAAACTGAAATTACTCTTCTTTTTTTACTTTTCTTCTTCACTTCACTTTTAAAACTAACACTTACATCTATAACTCTTAACAAAGCAACACTTAAAAACTGAAATTACTCTTCTTTTCTTACATTTCTTCTTCACTTCACTTTTAAACCAACATTTACACTCAATAACTCCTATCAAAGCAACACTTAAAAACTGAAATTACTCTTCTTTTCTTACTTTTCTTCTTCACTTCACTTTTAAACCAACACTTACACTCTATAACTCTTATCAAATGCAACACTTAAAAACTGAAATTACTCTTCTTTTCTTACTTTTCTTCTTCACTTCACTTTTAAAACAACACTTACACACTTTAACTCTTATAAATGCAACACTTAAAAACTGAAATTACTCTTCTTTTCTTACTTTTCTTCTTCACTTCACTTTTAAAACTAACACTTACATCTATAACTCTTATCAAAGCAACACTTAAAAACTGAAATTACTCTTCTTTTCTTACTTTTCTTCTTCACTTCACTTTTAAACTAACACTTACACACTTTGACTCTTACCTTATAAAGCAACACTTAAAAACTGAAATTACTCTTCTTTTCTTACTTTTCTTCTTCACTTCACCTTTAAAACTAACACTTACACACTTTAACTATTACCTTATAAATGCAACACTTAAAAACTGAAATTACTCTTCTTTTCTTACTTTTCTTCTTCACTTCACTTTTAAAACTAACACTTACATCTATAACTCTTATCAAAGCAACACTTAAAAACTGATATTACTCTTCTTTTCTTACTTTTCTTCTTCACTTCACTTTTAAACCAACACTTACACACTTTAACTCTTACCTTATAAATGCAACACTTAAAAACTGAAATTACTCTTCTTTTCTTACTTTTCTTCTTCACTTCACTTTTAAAACTAACACTTACACACTTTAACTCTTACCTTATAAATGCAACACTTAAAAACTGAAATTACTCTTCTTTTCTTACTTTTCTTCTTCACTTCACTTTTAAACCAACACTAACACTCTATAACTCCTATCAAAGCAACACTTAAAAACTGAAATTACTCTTCTTTTCTTACTTTTCTTCTTCACTTCACTTTTAAAACCAACACTTACACACTTTAACTATTACCTTATAAATGCAACACTTAAAAACTGAAATTACTCTTCTTTTCTTACTTTTCTTCTTCACTTCACTTTTAAAACTAACACTTACATCTATAACTCTTATCAAAGCAACACTTAAAAACTGATATTACTCTTCTTTTCTTACTTTTCTTCTTCACTTCACTTTTAAACCAACACTTACACACTTTAACTCTTACCTTATAAATGCAACACTTAAAAACTGAAATTACTCTTCTTTTCTTACTTTTTCTTCTTCACCTTCACTTTTAAACCAACACTAACACTCTATAACTCCTATCAAAGAAACACTTAAAAACTGAAATTACTCTTCTTTTCTTACTTTTCTTCTTCACTTCACTTTTAAACCAACATTTACACTCAATAACTCCTATCAAAGCAACACTTAAAAACTGAAATTACTCTTCTTTTCTTACTTTTCTTCTTCACTTCACTTTTAAACCAACACTTACACACTTTAACTCTTACCTTATAAATGCAACACTTAAAAACTGAAATTACTCTTCTTTTCTTACTTTTCTTCTTCACTTCACTTTTAAAACTAACACTTACACACTTTAACTCTTACCTTATAAATGCAACACTTAAAAACTGAAATTACTCTTCTTTTCTTACTTTTCTTCTTCACTTCACTTTTAAACCAACACTAACACTCTATAACTCCTATCAAAGAAACACTTAAAAACTGAAATTACTCTTCTTTTCTTACTTTTCTTCTTCACTTCACTTTTAAACCAACACTTACACACTTTAACTCTTACCTTATAAATGCAACA
>CAMPDV010005136.1:0-25705 GCA_946699065.1 Loxodes magnus
ACTTCTCAAAGCTTACTCTTTAAAACTGAAATTTATCTTCTTTTCTTACTTTACTTCTTCACTTTTCTAAATACTTATTACATAAAACATACTCTTTAAAACTGAAATTCTATCTTCTTTTCTTACTTTACTTCTTCACTTTTCTAAATACTACTTCTCAAAGCATACTCTTTAAAACTGAAATTCTATCTTCTTTTCTTACTTTACTTCTTCACTTTTATAAATACTACTTCTCAAAGCATACTCTTTAAAACTGAAATTCTATCTTCTTTTCTTACTTTACTTCTTCACTTTTCTAAATACTTATTACATAAAACATACTCTTAAAACTGAAATTCTATCTTCTTTTCTTGCTTTACTTCTTCACTTTTCTAAATACTACTTCTCAAAGCATACTCTTTAAAACTGAAAATTTATCTTCTTTTCTTACTTTACTTCTTCACTTTTATAAATACTACTTCTCAAAGCATACTCTTTAAAACTGAAATTCTATCTTCTTTTCTTACTTTACTTCTTCACTTTTCTAAATACTTATTACATAAAACATACTCTTAAAACTGAAATTCTATCTTCTTTACTTACTTTACTTCTTCACTTTTCTAAATACTTATTACATAAAACATACTCTTTAAAACTGAAATTTATCTTCTTTTCTTACTTTACTTCTTCACTTTTCTAAATACTACTTCTCAAAGCATACTCTTTAAAACTGAAATTCTATCTTCTTTTCTTACTTTACTTCTTCACTTTTATAAATACTACTTCTCAAAGCATACTCTTTAAAACTGAAATTTATCTTCTTTTCTTACTTTACTTCTTCACTTTTCTAAATACTACTTCTCAAAGCATACTCTTTAAAACTGAAATTCTATCTTCTTTTCTTACTTTACTTCTTCACTTTTCTAAATACTTATTACATAAAACATACTCTTTAAAACTGAAATTCTATCTTCTTTTCTTACTTTACTTCTTCACTTTTCTAAATACTACTTCTCAAAGCATACTCTTTAAAACTGAAATTCTATCTTCTTTTCTTGCTTTACTTCTTCACTTTTCTAAATACTACTTCTCAAAGCATACTCTTTAAAACTGAAATTTATCTTCTTTTCTTACTTTACTTCTTCACTTTTATAAATACTACTTCTCAAAGCATACTCTTTAAAACTGAAATTCTATCTTCTTTTCTTACTTTACTTCTTCACTTTTATAAATACTACTTCTCAAAGCATACTCTTTAAAACTGAAATTCTATCTTCTTTTCTTACTTTACTTCTTCACTTTTCTAAATACTACTTCTCAAAGCATACTCTTTAAAACTGAAATTTATCTTCTTTTCTTACTTTACTTCTTCACTTTTCTAAATACTACTTCTCAAAGCATACTCTTTAAAACTGAAATTCTATCTTCTTTTCTTACTTTACTTCTTCACTTTTATAAATACTACTTCTCAAAGCATACTCTTTAAAACTGAAATTCTATCTTCTTTTCTTACTTTACTTCTTCACTTTTCTAAATACTTATTACATAAAACATACTCTTAAAACTGAAATTCTATCTTCTTTTCTTGCTTTACTTCTTCACTTTTCTAAATACTACTTCTCAAAGCATACTCTTTAAAACTGAAATTTATCTTCTTTTCTTACTTTACTTCTTCACTTTTATAAATACTACTTCTCAAAGCATACTCTTTAAAACTGAAATTCTATCTTCTTTTCTTGCTTTACTTCTTCACTTTTCTAAATACTTATTACATAAAACATACTCTTAAAACTGAAATTCTATCTTCTTTACTTACTTTACTTCTTCACTTTTCTAAATACTTATTACATAAAACATACTCTTTAAAACTGAAATTTATCTTCTTTTCTTACTTTACTTCTTCACTTTTCTAAATACTACTTCTCAAAGCATACTCTTTAAAACTGAAATTCTATCTTCTTTTCTTACTTTACTTCTTCACTTTTATAAATACTACTTCTCAAAGCATACTCTTTAAAACTGAAATTCTATCTTCTTTTCTTGCTTTACTTCTTCACTTTTCTAAATACTACTTCTCAAAGCATACTCTTTAAAACTGAAATTTATCTTCTTTTCTTACTTTACTTCTTCACTTTTCTAAATACTACTTCTCAAAGCTTACTCTTTAAAACTGAAATTTATCTTCTTTTCTTACTTTACTTCTTCACTTTTCTAAATACTTATTACATAAAACATACTCTTTAAAACTGAAATTCTATCTTCTTTTCTTACTTTACTTCTTCACTTTTCTAAATACTACTTCTCAAAGCATACTCTTTAAAACTGAAATTCTATCTTCTTTTCTTGCTTTACTTCTTCACTTTTCTAAATACTACTTCTCAAAGCATACTCTTTAAAACTGAAATTTATCTTCTTTTCTTACTTTACTTCTTCACTTTTCTAAATACTACTTCTCAAAGCATACTCTTTAAAACTGAAATTTATCTTCTTTTCTTACTTTACTTCTTCACTTTTCTAAATACTACTTCTCAAAGCATACTCTTTAAAACTGAAATTCTATCTTCTTTTCTTGCTTTACTTCTTCACTTTTCTAAATACTACTTCTCAAAGCATACTCTTTAAAACTGAAATTCTATCTTCTTTTCTTGCTTTACTTCTTCACTTTTCTAAATACTACTTCTCAAAGCATACTCTTTAAAACTGAAATTCTATCTTCTTTTCTTACTTTACTTCTTCACTTTTCTAATTACAATTACATAAAACATACTCTTTAAAACTGAAATTCTATCTTCTTTTCTTACTTTACTTCTTCACTTTTCTAAATACTACTTCTCAAAGCATACTCTTTAAAACTGAAATTTATCTTCTTTTCTTACTTTACTTCTTCACTTTTCTAAATACTACTTCTCAAAGCATACTCTTTAAAACTGAAATTTATCTTCTTTTCTTACTTTACTTCTTCACTTTTATAAATACTACTTCTCAAAGCATACTCTTTAAAACTGAAATTCTATCTTCTTTTCTTACTTTACTTCTTCACTTTTATAAATACTACTTCTCAAAGCATACTCTTTAAAACTGAAATTCTATCTTCTTTTCTTACTTTACTTCTTCACTTTTCTAATTACAATTACTTCTCAAAGCATACTCTTTAAAACTGAAATTCTATCTTCTTTTCTTACTTTACTTCTTCACTTTTCTAAATACTTATTACATAAAACATGCTCTTTAAAACTGAAATTCTATCTTCTTTTCTTACTTTACTTCTTCACTTTTATAAATACTACTTCTCAAAGCATACTCTTTAAAACTGAAATTCTATCTTCTTTTCTTACTTTACTTCTTCACTTTTCTAAATACTACTTCTCAAAGCATACTCTTTAAAACTGAAATTCTATCTTCTTTTCTTGCTTTACTTCTTCACTTTTCTAAATACTTATTACATAAAACATACTCTTTAAAACTGAAATTCTATCTTCTTTTCTTACTTTACTTCTTCACTTTTCTAAATACTACTTCTCAAAGCATACTCTTTAAAACTGAAATTCTATCTTCTTTTCTTACTTTACTTCTTCACTTTTCTAAATACTACTTCTCAAAGCATACTCTTTAAAACTGAAATTTATCTTCTTTTCTTACTTTACTTCTTCACTTTTCTAAATACTACTTCTCAAAGCATACTCTTTAAAACTGAAATTTATCTTCTTTTCTTACTTTACTTCTTCACTTTTATAAATACTACTTCTCAAAGCATACTCTTTAAAACTGAAATTCTATCTTCTTTTCTTGCTTTACTTCTTCACTTTTCTAAATACTACTTCTCAAAGCATACTCTTTAAAACTGAAATTCTATCTTCTTTTCTTGCTTTACTTCTTCACTTTTCTAAATACTACTTCTCAAAGCATACTCTTTAAAACTGAAATTTATCTTCTTTTCTTACTTTACTTCTTCACTTTTATAAATACTACTTCTCAAAGCATACTCTTTAAAACTGAAATTCTATCTTCTTTTCTTGCTTTACTTCTTCACTTTTCTAAATACTACTTCTCAAAGCATACTCTTTAAAACTGAAATTCTATCTTCTTTTCTTACTTTACTTCTTCACTTTTATAAATACTACTTCTCAAAGCATACTCTTTAAAACTGAAATTCTATCTTCTTTTCTTACTTTACTTCTTCACTTTTATAAATACTACTTCTCAAAGCATACTCTTTAAAACTGAAATTTATCTTCTTTTCTTACTTTACTTCTTCACTTTTCTAAATACTACTTCTCAAAGCATACTCTTTAAAACTGAAATTCTATCTTCTTTTCTTACTTTACTTCTTCACTTTTATAAATACTACTTCTCAAAGCATACTCTTTAAAACTGAAATTCTATCTTCTTTTCTTGCTTTACTTCTTCACTTTTCTAAATACTTATTACATAAAACATACTCTTTAAAACTGAAATTCTAACTTCTTTTCTTACTTTACTTCTTCACTTTTCTAAATACTACTTCTCAAAGCATACTCTTTAAAACTGAAATTCTATCTTCTTTTCTTGCTTTACTTCTTCACTTTTCTAAATACTACTTCTCAAAGCATACTCTTTAAAACTGAAATTCTATCTTCTTTTCTTACTTTACTTCTTCACTTTTCTAATTACAATTACATAAAACATACTCTTTAAAACTGAAATTCTATCTTCTTTTCTTACTTTACTTCTTCACTTTTCTAAATACTACTTCTCAAAGCATACTCTTTAAAACTGAAATTTATCTTCTTTTCTTACTTTACTTCTTCACTTTTATAAATACTACTTCTCAAAGCATACTCTTTAAAACTGAAATTCTATCTTCTTTTCTTGCTTTACTTCTTCACTTTTCTAAATACTTATTACATAAAACATACTCTTTAAAACTGAAATTCTATCTTCTTTACTTACTTTACTTCTTCACTTTTCTAAATACTTATTACATAAAACATACTCTTTAAAACTGAAATTCTATCTTCTTTTCTTACTTTACTTCTTTACTTTTCTAAATACTACTTCTCAAAGCATACTCTTTAAAACTGAAATTCTATCTTCTTTTCTTACTTTACTTCTTCACTTTTCTAAATACTACTTCTCAAAGCATACTCTTTAAAACTGAAATTCTATCTTCTTTTCTTGCTTTACTTCTTCACTTTTCTAAATACTTATTACATAAAACATACTCTTTAAAACTGAAATTCTATCTTCTTTTCTTACTTTACTTCTTCACTTTTCTAAATACTACTTCTCAAAGCATACTCTTTAAAACTGAAATTCTATCTTCTTTTCTTACTTTACTTCTTCACTTTTCTAAATACTACTTCTCAAAGCTTACTCTTTAAAACTGAAATTTATCTTCTTTTCTTACTTTACTTCTTCACTTTTCTAAATACTTATTACATAAAACATACTCTTTAAAACTGAAATTCTAACTTCTTTTCTTACTTTACTTCTTCACTTTTCTAAATACTACTTCTCAAAGCATACTCTTTAAAACTGAAATTCTATCTTCTTTTCTTGCTTTACTTCTTCACTTTTCTAAATACTACTTCTCAAAGCATACTCTTTAAAACTGAAATTCTATCTTCTTTTCTTACTTTACTTCTTCACTTTTCTAATTACAATTACATAAAACATACTCTTTAAAACTGAAATTCTATCTTCTTTTCTTACTTTACTTCTTCACTTTTCTAAATACTACTTCTCAAAGCATACTCTTTAAAACTGAAATTTATCTTCTTTTCTTACTTTACTTCTTCACTTTTCTAAATACTACTTCTCAAAGCATACTCTTTAAAACTGAAATTTATCTTCTTTTCTTACTTTACTTCTTCACTTTTATAAATACTACTTCTCAAAGCATACTCTTTAAAACTGAAATTTATCTTCTTTTCTTACTTTACTTCTTCACTTTTATAAATACTACTTCTCAAAGCATACTCTTTAAAACTGAAATTCTATCTTCTTTTCTTACTTTACTTCTTCACTTTTCTAATTACAATTACTTCTCAAAGCATACTCTTTAAAACTGAAATTCTATCTTCTTTTCTTACTTTACTTCTTCACTTTTCTAAATACTTATTACATAAAACATGCTCTTTAAAACTGAAATTCTATCTTCTTTTCTTACTTTACTTCTTTACTTTTCTAAATACTACTTCTCAAAGCATACTCTTTAAAACTGAAATTCTATCTTCTTTTCTTACTTTACTTCTTCACTTTTCTAAATACTACTTCTCAAAGCATACTCTTTAAAACTGAAATTCTATCTTCTTTTCTTGCTTTACTTCTTCACTTTTCTAAATACTTATTACATAAAACATACTCTTTAAAACTGAAATTCTATCTTCTTTTCTTACTTTACTTCTTCACTTTTCTAAATACTACTTCTCAAAGCATACTCTTTAAAACTGAAATTCTATCTTCTTTTCTTACTTTACTTCTTCACTTTTCTAAATACTACTTCTCAAAGCATACTCTTTAAAACTGAAATTTATCTTCTTTTCTTACTTTACTTCTTCACTTTTCTAAATACTACTTCTCAAAGCATACTCTTTAAAACTGAAATTTATCTTCTTTTCTTACTTTACTTCTTCACTTTTATAAATACTACTTCTCAAAGCATACTCTTTAAAACTGAAATTCTATCTTCTTTTCTTGCTTTACTTCTTCACTTTTCTAAATACTACTTCTCAAAGCATACTCTTTAAAACTGAAATTCTATCTTCTTTTCTTGCTTTACTTCTTCACTTTTCTAAATACTACTTCTCAAAGCATACTCTTTAAAACTGAAATTTATCTTCTTTTCTTACTTTACTTCTTCACTTTTATAAATACTACTTCTCAAAGCATACTCTTTAAAACTGAAATTCTATCTTCTTTTCTTGCTTTACTTCTTCACTTTTCTAAATACTACTTCTCAAAGCATACTCTTTAAAACTGAAATTCTATCTTCTTTTCTTGCTTTACTTCTTCACTTTTCTAAATACTACTTCTCAAAGCATACTCTTTAAAACTGAAATTCTATCTTCTTTTCTTGCTTTACTTCTTCACTTTTCTAAATACTACTTCTCAAAGCATACTCTTTAAAACTGAAATTTATCTTCTTTTCTTACTTTACTTCTTCACTTTTATAAATACTACTTCTCAAAGCATACTCTTTAAAACTGAAATTCTATCTTCTTTTCTTACTTTACTTCTTCACTTTTCTAAATACTACTTCTCAAAGCATACTCTTTAAAACTGAAATTCTATCTTCTTTTCTTACTTTACTTCTTCACTTTTATAAATACTACTTCTCAAAGCATACTCTTTAAAACTGAAATTTATCTTCTTTTCTTACTTTACTTCTTCACTTTTCTAATTACAATTACTTCTCAAAGCATACTCTTTAAAACTGAAATTCTATCTTCTTTTCTTGCTTTACTTCTTTACTTTTCTAAATGCAATTACTTCTCAAAGCATACTCTTTAAAACTGAAATTTATCTTCTTTTCTTACTTTACTTCTTCACTTTTCTAAATACTACTTCTCAAAGCATACTCTTTAAAACTGAAATTTATCTTCTTTTCTTACTTTACTTCTTCACTTTTATAAATACTACTTCTCAAAGCATACTCTTTAAAACTGAAATTCTATCTTCTTTTCTTGCTTTACTTCTTCACTTTTCTAAATACTACTTCTCAAAGCATACTCTTTAAAAACTGAAATTCTATCTTCTTTTCTTGCTTTACTTCTTCACTTTTCTAAATACTACTTCTCAAAGCATACTCTTTAAAACTGAAATTCTATCTTCTTTTCTTGCTTTACTTCTTCACTTTTCTAAATACTACTTCTCAAAGCATACTCTTTAAAACTGAAATTTATCTTCTTTTCTTACTTTACTTCTTCACTTTTATAAATACTACTTCTCAAAGCATACTCTTTAAAACTGAAATTCTATCTTCTTTTCTTACTTTACTTCTTCACTTTTCTAAATACTACTTCTCAAAGCATACTCTTTAAAACTGAAATTCTATCTTCTTTTCTTACTTTACTTCTTCACTTTTATAAATACTACTTCTCAAAGCATACTCTTTAAAACTGAAATTTATCTTCTTTTCTTACTTTACTTCTTCACTTTTCTAATTACAATTACTTCTCAAAGCATACTCTTTAAAACTGAAATTCTATCTTCTTTTCTTGCTTTACTTCTTTACTTTTCTAAATGCAATTACTTCTCAAAGCATACTCTTTAAAACTGAAATTTATCTTCTTTTCTTACTTTACTTCTTCACTTTTCTAATTACAATTACTTCTCAAAGCATACTCTTTAAAACTGAAATTCTATCTTCTTTTCTTACTTTACTTCTTCACTTTTATAAATACTACTTCTCAAAGCATACTCTTTAAAACTGAAATTCTATCTTCTTTTCTTACTTTACTTCTTCACTTTTCTAAATACTACTTCTCAAAGCATACTCTTTAAAACTGAAATTTATCTTCTTTTCTTGCTTTACTTCTTCACTTTTATAAATACTACTTCTCAAAGCATACTCTTTAAACTGAAATTCTATCTTCTTTTCTTACTTTACTTCTTCACTTTTCTAAATACTTATTACATAAAACATACTCTTTAAAACTGAAATTCTATCTTCTTTTCTTGCTTTACTTCTTCACTTTTCTAAATACTTATTACATAAAACATAATCTTTAAAACTGAAATTCTATCTTCTTTTCTTACTTTACTTCTTTACTTTTCTAATTACAATTACTTCTCAAAGCATACTCTTTAAAACTGAAATTTATCTTCTTTTCTTACTTTACTTCTTCACTTTTCTAAATACTACTTCTCAAAGCATACTCTTTAAAACTGAAATTCTATCTTCTTTTCTTACTTTACTTCTTTACTTTTCTAAATACTACTTCTCAAAGCATACTCTTTAAAACTGAAATTCTATCTTCTTTTCTTGCTTTACTTCTTCACTTTTATAAATACTACTTCTCAAAGCATACTCTTTAAAACTGAAATTCTATCTTCTTTTCTTACTTTACTTCTTCACTTTTCTAAATACTTATTACATAAAACATACTCTTTAAAACTGAAATTCTATCTTCTTTTCTTACTTTACTTCTTCACTTTTATAAATACTACTTCTCAAAGCATACTCTTTAAAACTGAAATTTATCTTCTTTTCTTACTTTACTTCTTCACTTTTCTAAATACTACTTCTCAAAGCATACTCTTTAAAACTGAAATTCTATCTTCTTTTCTTACTTTACTTCTTCACTTTTCTAAATACTACTTCTCAAAGCATACTCTTTAAAACTGAAATTTATCTTCTTTTCTTACTTTACTTCTTCACTTTTCTAAATACTACTTCTCAAAGCATACTCTTTAAAACTGAAATTCTATCTTCTTTTCTTACTTTACTTCTTCACTTTTCTAAATACTTATTACATAAAACATACTCTTTAAAACTGAAATTCTATCTTCTTTTCTTGCTTTACTTCTTCACTTTTCTAAATACTACTTCTCAAAGCATACTCTTTAAAACTGAAATTCTATCTTCTTTTCTTACTTTACTTCTTCACTTTTCTAAATACTTATTACATAAAACATACTCTTTAAAACTGAAATTCTATCTTCTTTTCTTGCTTTACTTCTTCACTTTTCTAAATACTTATTACATAAAACATACTCTTAAAACTGAAATTCTATCTTCTTTTCTTACTTTACTTCTTCACTTTTCTAAATACTACTTCTCAAAGCATACTCTTTAAAACTGAAATTCTATCTTCTTTTCTTACTTTACTTCTTCACTTTTCTAAATACTACTTCTCAAAGCATACTCTTTAAAACTGAAATTTATCTTCTTTTCTTACTTTACTTCTTCACTTTTCTAAATACTACTTCTCAAAGCATACTCTTTAAAACTGAAATTCTATCTTCTTTTCTTACTTTACTTCTTCACTTTTCTAAATACTTATTACATAAAACATACTCTTTAAAACTGAAATTCTATCTTCTTTTCTTGCTTTACTTCTTCACTTTTCTAAATACTACTTCTCAAAGCATACTCTTTAAAACTGAAATTCTATCTTCTTTTCTTACTTTACTTCTTCACTTTTCTAAATACTTATTACATAAAACATACTCTTTAAAACTGAAATTCTATCTTCTTTTCTTGCTTTACTTCTTCACTTTTCTAAATACTTATTACATAAAACATACTCTTAAAACTGAAATTCTATCTTCTTTACTTACTTTACTTCTTCACTTTTATAAATACTTATTACATAAAACATACTCTTTAAAACTGAAATTTATCTTCTTTTCTTACTTTACTTCTTCACTTTTCTAAATACTACTTCTCAAAGCATACTCTTTAAAACTGAAATTCTATCTTCTTTTCTTACTTTACTTCTTCACTTTTATAAATACTACTTCTCAAAGCATACTCTTTAAAACTGAAATTTATCTTCTTTTCTTACTTTACTTCTTCACTTTTATAAATTCTACTTCTCAAAGCATACTCTTTAAAACTGAAATTCTATCTTCTTTTCTTACTTTACTTCTTCACTTTTCTAAATACTTATTACATAAAACATACTCTTTAAAACTGAAATTTATCTTCTTTTCTTGCTTTACTTCTTCACTTTTCTAAATACTTATTACATAAAACATAATCTTTAAAACTGAAATTCTATCTTCTTTTCTTACTTTACTTCTTTACTTTTCTAATTACAATTACTTCTCAAAGCATACTCTTTAAAACTGAAATTTATCTTCTTTTCTTACTTTACTTCTTCACTTTTCTAAATACTACTTCTCAAAGCATACTCTTTAAAACTGAAATTCTATCTTCTTTTCTTACTTTACTTCTTTACTTTTCTAAATACTACTTCTCAAAGCTACTCTTTAAAACTGAATTCTATCTTCTTTTCTTGCTTTACTTCTTCACTTTTATAAATACTACTTCTCAAAGCATACTCTTTAAAACTGAAATTCTATCTTCTTTTCTTACTTTACTTCTTCACTTTTCTAAATACTTATTACATAAAACATACTCTTTAAAACTGAAATTCTATCTTCTTTTCTTACTTTACTTCTTCACTTTTATAAATACTACTTCTCAAAGCATACTCTTTAAAACTGAAATTCTATCTTCTTTTCTTACTTTACTTCTTCACTTTTCTAAATACTACTTCTCAAAGCATACTCTTTAAAACTGAAATTCTATCTTCTTTTCTTACTTTACTTCTTCACTTTTATAAATACTACTTCTCAAAGCACTCTTTAAAACTGAAATTCTATCTTCTTTTCTTGCTTTACTTCTTCACTTTTCTAAATACTACTTCTCAAAGCATACTCTTTAAAACTGAAATTCTATCTTCTTTTCTTGCTTTACTTCTTCACTTTTCTAAATACTTATTACATAAAACATACTCCTTAAAACTGAAATTCTATCTTCTTTTCTTACTTTACTTCTTCACTTTTATAAATACTACTTCTCAAAGCATACTCTTTAAAACTGAAATTCTATCTTCTTTTCTTACTTTACTTCTTCACTTTTATAAATACTACTTCTCAAAGCATACTCTTTAAAACTGAAATTCTATCTTCTTTTCTTACTTTACTTCTTCACTTTTATAAATACTACTTCTCAAAGCATACTCTTTAAAACTGAAATTTATCTTCTTTTCTTACTTTACTTCTTCACTTTTCTAAATACTACTTCTCAAAGCATACTCTTTAAAACTGAAATTCTATCTTCTTTTCTTACTTTACTTCTTCACTTTTCTAAATACTACTTCTCAAAGCATACTCTTTAAAACTGAAATTTATCTTCTTTTCTTACTTTACTTCTTCACTTTTCTAAATACTACTTCTCAAAGCATACTCTTTAAAACTGAAATTCTATCTTCTTTTCTTACTTTACTTCTTCACTTTTCTAAATACTTATTACATAAAACATACTCTTTAAAACTGAAATTCTATCTTCTTTTCTTGCTTTACTTCTTCACTTTTCTAAATACTACTTCTCAAAGCATACTCTTTAAAACTGAAATTCTATCTTCTTTTCTTACTTTACTTCTTCACTTTTCTAAATACTTATTACATAAAACATACTCTTTAAAACTGAAATTCTATCTTCTTTTCTTGCTTTACTTCTTCACTTTTCTAAATACTTATTACATAAAACATACTCTTTAAAACTGAAATTCTATCTTCTTTTCTTACTTTACTTCTTCACTTTTCTAAATACTTATTACATAAAACATACTCTTTAAAACTGAAATTCTATCTTCTTTTCTTACTTTACTTCTTCACTTTTCTAAATACTACTTCTCAAAGCATACTCTTTAAAACTGAAATTCTATCTTCTTTTCTTACTTTACTTCTTCACTTTTATAAATACTACTTCTCAAAGCATACTCTTTAAAACTGAAATTCTATCTTCTTTTCTTACTTTACTTCTTCACTTTTATAAATACTACTTCTCAAAGCATACTCTTTAAAACTGAAATTCTATCTTCTTTTCTTACTTTACTTCTTCACTTTTATAAATACTACTTCTCAAAGCATACTCTTTAAAACTGAAATTTATCTTCTTTTCTTACTTTACTTCTTCACTTTTCTAAATACTACTTCTCAAAGCATACTCTTTAAAACTGAAATTCTATCTTCTTTTCTTACTTTACTTCTTCACTTTTCTAAATACTACTTCTCAAAGCATACTCTTTAAAACTGAAATTTATCTTCTTTTCTTACTTTACTTCTTCACTTTTCTAAATACTACTTCTCAAAGCATACTCTTTAAAACTGAAATTCTATCTTCTTTTCTTACTTTACTTCTTCACTTTTCTAAATACTTATTACATAAAACATACTCTTTAAAACTGAAATTCTATCTTCTTTTCTTGCTTTACTTCTTCACTTTTCTAAATACTACTTCTCAAAGCATACTCTTTAAAACTGAAATTCTATCTTCTTTTCTTACTTTACTTCTTCACTTTTCTAAATACTTATTACATAAAACATACTCTTTAAAACTGAAATTCTATCTTCTTTTCTTGCTTTACTTCTTCACTTTTCTAAATACTTATTACATAAAACATACTCTTAAAACTGAAATTCTATCTTCTTTACTTACTTTACTTCTTCACTTTTCTAAATACTTATTACATAAAACATACTCTTTAAAACTGAAATTTATCTTCTTTTCTTACTTTACTTCTTCACTTTTCTAAATACTACTTCTCAAAGCATACTCTTTAAAACTGAAATTCTATCTTCTTTTCTTACTTTACTTCTTCACTTTTCTAAATACTACTTCTCAAAGCATACTCTTTAAAACTGAAATTTATCTTCTTTTCTTACTTTACTTCTTCACTTTTCTAAATACTACTTCTCAAAGCATACTCTTTAAAACTGAAATTCTATCTTCTTTTCTTGCTTTACTTCTTCACTTTTCTAAATACTACTTCTCAAAGCATACTCTTTAAAACTGAAATTCTATCTTCTTTTCTTACTTTACTTCTTCACTTTTCTAAATACTACTTCTCAAAGCATACTCTTTAAAACTGAAATTTATCTTCTTTTCTTACTTTACTTCTTCACTTTTCTAATTACTACTTCTCAAAGCATACTCTTTAAAACTGAAATTCTATCTTCTTTTCTTGCTTTACTTCTTCACTTTTATAAATACTACTTCTCAAAGCATACTCTTTAAAACTGAAATTCTATCTTCTTTTCTTACTTTACTTCTTCACTTTTCTAAATACTTATTACATAAAACATACTCTTTAAAACTGAAATTCTATCTTCTTTTCTTACTTTACTTCTTCACTTTCTCTAAATACTTATTACATAAAACATACTCTTTAAAACTGAAATTTATCTTCTTTTCTTACTTTACTTCTTCACTTTTATAAATTCTACTTCTCAAAGCATACTCTTTAAAACTGAAATTCTATCTTCTTTTCTTACTTTACTTCTTCACTTTTATAAATACTACTTCTCAAAGCATACTCTTTAAAACTGAAATTCTATCTTCTTTTCTTGCTTTACTTCTTCACTTTTCTAAATACTACTTCTCAAAGCATACTCTTTAAAACTGAAATTCTATCTTCTTTTCTTACTTTACTTCTTCACTTTTATAAATACTTATTACATAAAACATACTCTTTAAAACTGAAATTCTATCTTCTTTTCTTGCTTTACTTCTTCACTTTTCTAAATACTTATTACATAAAACATACTCTTTAAAACTGAAATTCTATCTTCTTTTCTTACTTTACTTCTTCACTTTTCTAATTACAATTACTTCTCAAAGCATACTCTTTAAAACTGAAATTTATCTTCTTTTCTTACTTTACTTCTTCACTTTTCTAAATACTACTTCTGAAAGCATACTCTTTAAAACTGAAATTTATCTTCTTTTCTTACTTTACTTCTTCACTTTTCTAATTACAATTACTTCTCAAAGCATACTCTTTAAAACTGAAATTCTATCTTCTTTTCTTGCTTTACTTCTTTACTTTTCTAAATGCAATTACTTCTCAAAGCATACTCTTTAAAACTGAAATTCTATCTTCTTTTCTTACTTTACTTCTTCACTTTTATAAATACTACTTCTCAAAGCATACTCTTTAAAACTGAAATTTATCTTCTTTTCTTACTTTACTTCTTCACTTTTCTAAATACTTATTACATAAAACATACTCTTTAAAACTGAAATTTATCTTCTTTTCTTACTTTACTTCTTCACTTTTATAAATACTACTTCTCAAAGCATACTCTTTAAAACTGAAATTCTATCTTCTTTTCTTGCTTTACTTCTTCACTTTTCTAAATACTACTTCTCAAAGCATACTCTTTAAAACTGAAATTCTATCTTCTTTTCTTACTTTATTTCTTCACTTTTCTAAATACTACTTCTCAAAGCATACTCTTTAAAACTGAAATTCTATCTTCTTTTCTTGCTTTACTTCTTCACTTTTATAAATACTACTTCTCAAAGCATACTCTTTAAAACTGAAATTCTATCTTCTTTTCTTGCTTTACTTCTTCACTTTTCTAAATACTACTTCTCAAAGCATACTCTTTAAAACTGAAATTCTATCTTCTTTTCTTGCTTTACTTCTTCACTTTTATAAATACTACTTCTCAAAGCATACTCTTTAAAACTGAAATTCTATCTTCTTTTCTTACTTTACTTCTTCACTTTTCTAAATACTACTTCTCAAAGCATACTCTTTAAAACTGAAATTTATCTTCTTTTCTTACTTTACTTCTTCACTTTTATAAATACTACTTCTCAAAGCATACTCTTTAAAACTGAAATTCTATCTTCTTTTCTTACTTTACTTCTTCACTTTTCTAATTACAATTACTTCTCAAAGCATACTCTTTAAAACTGAAATTCTATCTTCTTTTCTTGCTTTACTTCTTCACTTTTCTAAATACTACTTCTCAAAGCATACTCTTTAAAACTGAAATTCTATCTTCTTTTCTTACTTTACTTCTTCACTTTTCTAAATACTTATTACATAAAACATACTCTTTAAAACTGAAATTCTATCTTCTTTTCTTGCTTTACTTCTTCACTTTTCTAAATACTTATTACATAAAACATACTCTTTAAAACTGAAATTCTATCTTCTTTACTTACTTTACTTCTTCACTTTTATAAATACTACTTCTCAAAGCATACTCTTTAAAACTGAAATTCTATCTTCTTTTCTTACTTTACTTCTTCACTTTTCTAATTACAATTACTTCTCAAAGCATACTCTTTAAAACTGAAATTCTATCTTCTTTTCTTACTTTACTTCTTCACTTTTCTAATTACAATTACTTCTCAAAGCATACTCTTTAAAACTGAAATTCTATCTTCTTTTCTTGCTTTACTTCTTCACTTTTCTAAATACTACTTCTCAAAGCATACTCTTTAAAACTGAAATTCTATCTTCTTTTCTTACTTTACTTCTTCACTTTTATAAATACTACTTCTCAAAGCATACTCTTTAAAACTGAAATTCTATCTTCTTTTCTTGCTTTACTTCTTCACTTTTCTAAATACTACTTCTCAAAGCATACTCTTTAAAACTGAAATTCTATCTTCTTTTCTTACTTTACTTCTTCACTTTTCTAAATACTACTTCTCAAAGCATACTCTTTAAAACTGAAATTCTATCTTCTTTTCTTGCTTTACTTCTTCACTTTTCTAAATACTACTTCTCAAAGCATACTCTTTAAAACTGAAATTCTATCTTCTTTTCTTGCTTTACTTCTTCACTTTTCTAAATACTACTTCTCAAAGCATACTCTTTAAAACTGAAATTCTATCTTCTTTTCTTACTTTACTTCTTCACTTTTCTAAATACTACTTCTCAAAGCATACTCTTTAAAACTGAAATTTATCTTCTTTTCTTACTTTACTTCTTCACTTTTATAAATACTACTTCTCAAAGCATACTCCTTAAAACTGAAATTCTATCTTCTTTTCTTACTTTACTTCTTCACTTTTCTAAATACTACTTCTCAAAGCATACTCTTTAAAACTGAAATTCTATCTTCTTTTCTTGCTTTACTTCTTCACTTTTATAAATACTACTTCTCAAAGCATACTCTTTAAAACTGAAATTCTATCTTCTTTTCTTACTTTACTTCTTCACTTTTCTAAATACTACTTCTCAAAGCATACTCTTTAAAACTGAAATTTATCTTCTTTTCTTACTTTACTTCTTCACTTTTATAAATACTACTTCTCAAAGCATACTCTTTAAAACTGAAATTCTATCTTCTTTTCTTACTTTACTTCTTCACTTTTCTAATTACAATTACTTCTCAAAGCATACTCTTTAAAACTGAAATTCTATCTTCTTTTCTTGCTTTACTTCTTCACTTTTCTAAATACTACTTCTCAAAGCATACTCTTTAAAACTGAAATTCTATCTTCTTTTCTTACTTTACTTCTTTACTTTTCTAAATGCAATTACTTCTCAAAGCATACTCTTTAAAACTGAAATTCTATCTTCTTTTCTTACTTTACTTCTTCACTTTTCTAAATACTACTTCTCAAAGCATACTCTTTAAAACTGAAATTCTATCTTCTTTTCTTACTTTACTTCTTCACTTTTCTAAATACTTATTACATAAAACATACTCTTTAAAACTGAAATTCTATCTTCTTTTCTTGCTTTACTTCTTCACTTTTCTAAATACTTATTACATAAAACATAATCTTTAAAACTGAAATTCTATCTTCTTTTCTTACTTTACTTCTTCACTTTTCTAATTACAATTACTTCTCAAAGCATACTCTTTAAAACTGAAATTTATCTTCTTTTCTTACTTTACTTCTTCACTTTTCTAAATACTACTTCTGAAAGCATACTCTTTAAAACTGAAATTTATCTTCTTTTCTTACTTTACTTCTTCACTTTTATAAATACTTATTACATAAAACATACTCTTTAAAACTGAAATTCTATCTTCTTTTCTTGCTTTACTTCTTTACTTTTCTAAATGCAATTACTTCTCAAAGCATACTCTTTAAAACTGAAATTCTATCTTCTTTTCTTACTTTACTTCTTCACTTTTCTAAATACTACTTCTCAAAGCATACTCTTTAAAACTGAAATTTATCTTCTTTTCTTACTTTACTTCTTCACTTTTCTAAATACTTATTACATAAAACATACTCTTTAAAACTGAAATTTATCTTCTTTTCTTACTTTACTTCTTCACTTTTATAAATACTACTTCTCAAAGCATACTCTTTAAAACTGAAATTCTATCTTCTTTTCTTGCTTTACTTCTTCACTTTTCTAAATACTACTTCTCAAAGCATACTCTTTAAAACTGAAATTCTATCTTCTTTTCTTACTTTACTTCTTCACTTTTCTAAATACTTATTACATAAAACATACTCTTTAAAACTGAAATTCTATCTTCTTTTCTTGCTTTACTTCTTCACTTTTCTAAATACTTATTACATAAAACATACTCTTAAAACTGAAATTCTATCTTCTTTACTTACTTTACTTCTTCACTTTTCTAAATACTTATTACATAAAACATACTCTTTAAAACTGAAATTTATCTTCTTTTCTTGCTTTACTTCTTCACTTTTCTAAATACTACTTCTCAAAGCATACTCTTTAAAACTGAAATTTATCTTCTTTTCTTACTTTACTTCTTCACTTTTATAAATACTACTTCTCAAAGCATACTCTTTAAAACTGAAATTCTATCTTCTTTTCTTACTTTACTTCTTCACTTTTCTAATTACAATTACTTCTCAAAGCATACTCTTTAAAACTGAAATTCTATCTTCTTTCTTGCTTTACTTCTTCACTTTTATAAATACTACTTCTCAAAGCATACTCTTTAAAACTGAAATTCTATCTTCTTTTCTTACTTTACTTCTTCACTTTTCTAAATACTACTTCTCAAAGCATACTCTTTAAAACTGAAATTCTATCTTCTTTTCTTACTTTACTTCTTCACTTTTCTAATTACAATTACTTCTCAAAGCATACTCTTTAAAACTGAAATTCTATCTTCTTTTCTTGCTTTACTTCTTCACTTTTCTAAATACTACTTCTCAAAGCATACTCTTTAAAACTGAAATTCTATCTTCTTTTCTTACTTTACTTCTTCACTTTTCTAAATACTTATTACATAAAACATACTCTTTAAAACTGAAATTCTATCTTCTTTTCTTGCTTTACTTCTTCACTTTTCTAAATACTTATTACATAAAACATACTCTTAAAACTGAAATTCTATCTTCTTTACTTACTTTACTTCTTCACTTTTCTAAATACTTATTACATAAAACATACTCTTTAAAACTGAAATTTATCTTCTTTTCTTGCTTTACTTCTTCACTTTTCTAAATACTACTTCTCAAAGCATACTCTTTAAAACTGAAATTTATCTTCTTTTCTTACTTTACTTCTTCACTTTTATAAATACTACTTCTCAAAGCATACTCTTTAAAACTGAAATTCTATCTTCTTTTCTTACTTTACTTCTTCACTTTTCTAATTACAATTACTTCTCAAAGCATACTCTTTAAAACTGAAATTCTATCTTCTTTTCTTGCTTTACTTCTTCACTTTTCTAAATACTACTTCTCAAAGCATACTCTTTAAAACTGAAATTCTATCTTCTTTTCTTACTTTACTTCTTCACTTTTATAAATACTACTTCTCAAAGCATACTCTTTAAAACTGAAATTCTATCTTCTTTTCTTACTTTACTTCTTCACTTTTATAAATACTACTTCTCAAAGCATACTCTTTAAAACTGAAATTCTATCTTCTTTTCTTGCTTTACTTCTTCACTTTTCTAAATACTACTTCTCAAAGCATACTCTTTAAAACTGAAATTCTATCTTCTTTTCTTACTTTACTTCTTCACTTTTCTAAATACTACTTCTCAAAGCATACTCTTTAAAACTGAAATTCTATCTTCTTTTCTTGCTTTACTTCTTCACTTTTCTAAATACTACTTCTCAAAGCATACTCTTTAAAACTGAAATTCTATCTTCTTTTCTTGCTTTACTTCTTCACTTTTCTAAATACTACTTCTCAAAGCATACTCTTTAAAACTGAAATTCTATCTTCTTTTCTTACTTTACTTCTTCACTTTTCTAAATACTACTTCTCAAAGCATACTCTTTAAAACTGAAATTTATCTTCTTTTCTTACTTTACTTCTTCACTTTTCTAAATACTACTTCTCAAAGCATACTCCTTAAAACTGAAATTCTATCTTCTTTTCTTACTTTACTTCTTCACTTTTCTAAATACTACTTCTCAAAGCATACTCTTTAAAACTGAAATTCTATCTTCTTTTCTTGCTTTACTTCTTCACTTTTATAAATACTACTTCTCAAAGCATACTCTTTAAAACTGAAATTCTATCTTCTTTTCTTACTTTACTTCTTCACTTTTCTAAATACTACTTCTCAAAGCATACTCTTTAAAACTGAAATTTATCTTCTTTTCTTACTTTACTTCTTCACTTTTATAAATACTACTTCTCAAAGCATACTCTTTAAAACTGAAATTCTATCTTCTTTTCTTACTTTACTTCTTCACTTTTCTAAATACTACTTCTCAAAGCATACTCTTTAAAACTGAAATTCTATCTTCTTTTCTTACTTTACTTCTTCACTTTTATAAATACTACTTCTCAAAGCATACTCTTTAAAACTGAAATTTATCTTCTTTTCTTACTTTACTTCTTCACTTTTCTAATTACAATTACTTCTCAAAGCATACTCTTTAAAACTGAAATTCTATCTTCTTTTCTTGCTTTACTTCTTCACTTTTCTAAATACTTATTACATAAAACATACTCTTAAAACTGAAATTCTATCTTCTTTACTTACTTTACTTCTTCACTTTTCTAAATACTTATTACATAAAACATACTCTTTAAAACTGAAATTTATCTTCTTTTCTTGCTTTACTTCTTCACTTTTCTAAATACTACTTCTCAAAGCATACTCTTTAAAACTGAAATTTATCTTCTTTTCTTACTTTACTTCTTCACTTTTCTAAATACTTATTAAATAAAACATACTCTTAAAACTGAAATTCTATCTTCTTTACTTACTTTACTTCTTCACTTTTCTAAATACTTATCACATAAAGCATACTCTTTAAAACTGAAATTCTATCTTCTTTTCTTACTTTACTTCTTCACTTTTATAAATACTACTTCTCAAAGCATACTCTTTAAAACTGAAATTCTATCTTCTTTTCTTACTTTACTTCTTCACTTTTATAAATACTACTTCTCAAAGCATACTCTTTAAAACTGAAAATTTATCTTCTTTTCTTACTTTACTTCTTCACTTTTCTAAATACTTATTACATAAAACATACTCTTTAAAACTGAAATTTATCTTCTTTTCTTACTTTACTTCTTCACTTTTCTAATTACTACTTCTCAAAGCATACTCTTTAAAACTGAAATTCTATCTTCTTTTCTTACTTTACTTCTTCACTTTTCTAATTACAATTACTTCTCAAAGCATACTCTTTAAAACTGAAATTCTATCTTCTTTTCTTGCTTTACTTCTTCACTTTTCTAAATACTACTTCTCAAAGCATACTCTTTAAAACTGAAATTCTATCTTCTTTTCTTACTTTACTTCTTCACTTTTCTAAATACTACTTCTCAAAGCATACTCTTTAAAACTGAAATTTATCTTCTTTTCTTACTTTACTTCTTCACTTTTCTAAATACTTATTACATAAAACATACTCCTTAAAACTGAAATTCTATCTTCTTTTCTTGCTTTACTTCTTCACTTTTCTAAATACTACTTCTCAAAGCATACTCTTTAAAACTGAAATTCTATCTTCTTTTCTTGCTTTACTTCTTCACTTTTCTAATTACAATTACTTCTCAAAGCATACTCTTTAAAACTGAAATTTATCTTCTTTTCTTACTTTACTTCTTCACTTTTCTAAATACTACTTCTCAAAGCATACTCTTTAAAACTGAAATTCTATCTTCTTTTCTTACTTTACTTCTTCACTTTTCTAATTACAATTACTTCTCAAAGCATACTCTTTAAAACTGAAATTTATCTTCTTTTCTTACTTTACTTCTTCACTTTTCTAAATACTACTTCTCAAAGCATACTCCTTAAAACTGAAATTCTATCTTCTTTTCTTACTTTACTTCTTCACTTTTCTAAATACTACTTCTCAAAGCATACTCTTTAAAACTGAAATTCTATCTTCTTTTCTTGCTTTACTTCTTCACTTTTCTAATTACAATTACTTCTCAAAGCATACTCTTTAAAACTGAAATTTATCTTCTTTTCTTACTTTACTTCTTCACTTTTATAAATACTACTTCTCAAAGCATACTCTTTAAAACTGAAATTCTATCTTCTTTTCTTACTTTACTTCTTCACTTTTCTAATTACAATTACTTCTCAAAGCATACTCTTTAAAACTGAAATTCTATCTTCTTTTCTTACTTTACTTCTTCACTTTTATAAATACTACTTCTCAAAGCATACTCTTTAAAACTGAAATTCTATCTTCTTTTCTTACTTTACTTCTTCACTTTTCTAAATACTACTTCTCAAAGCATACTCTTTAAAACTGAAATTCTATCTTCTTTTCTTACTTTACTTCTTCACTTTTCTAAATACTACTTCTCAAAGCATACTCTTTAAAACTGAAATTTATCTTCTTTTCTTACTTTACTTCTTCACTTTTCTAAATACTACTTCTCAAAGCATACTCTTTAAAACTGAAATTCTATCTTCTTTTTTTGCTTTACTTCTTCACTTTTCTAAATACTACTTCTCAAAGCATACTCTTTAAAACTGAAATTCTATCTTCTTTTCTTACTTTACTTCTTCACTTTTCTAAATACTACTTCTCAAAGCATACTCTTTAAAACTGAAATTCTATCTTCTTTTCTTGCTTTACTTCTTCACTTTTCTAAATAAACTCTCAAAGCATACTCTTTAAAACTGAAATTTATCTTCTTTTCTTACTTTACTTCTTCACTTTTCTAATTACAATTACTTCTCAAAGCATACTCTTTAAAACTGAAATTCTATCTTCTTTTCTTGCTTTACTTCTTCACTTTTCTAAATACTACTTCTCAAAGCATACTCTTTAAAACTGAAATTCTATCTTCTTTTCTTGCTTTACTTCTTCACTTTTCTAAATACTACTTCTCAAAGCATACTCTTTAAAACTGAAATTTATCTTCTTTTCTTGCTTTACTTCTTCACTTTTCTAAATACTACTTCTCAAAGCATACTCTTTAAAACTGAAATTCTATCTTCTTTTCTTGCTTTACTTCTTCACTTTTCTAAATACTACTTCTCAAAGCATACTCTTTAAAACTGAAATTTATCTTCTTTTCTTACTTTACTTCTTCACTTTTCTAAATACTACTTCTCAAAGCATACTCTTTAAAACTGAAATTCTATCTTCTTTTCTTGCTTTACTTCTTCACTTTTCTAAATACTACTTCTCAAAGCATACTCTTTAAAACTGAAATTCTATCTTCTTTTCTTACTTTACTTCTTCACTTTTCTAAATACTACTTCTCAAAGCATACTCTTTAAAACTGAAATTCTATCTTCTTTTCTTGCTTTACTTCTTCACTTTTCTAAATACTACTTCTCAAAGCATACTCTTTAAAACTGAAATTTATCTTCTTTTCTTACTTTACTTCTTCACTTTTATAAATACTACTTCTCAAAGCATACTCTTTAAAACTGAAATTTATCTTCTTTTCTTACTTTACTTCTTCACTTTTCTAAATACTACTTCTCAAAGCATACTCTTTAAAACTGAAATTTATCTTCTTTTCTTACTTTACTTCTTCACTTTTCTAATACTTATTACATAAAACATACTCCTTAAAACTGAAATTCTATCTTCTTTTCTTGCTTTACTTCTTCACTTTTCTAAATACTACTTCTCAAAGCATACTCTTTAAAACTGAAATTCTATCTTCTTTTCTTGCTTTACTTCTTCACTTTTCTAATTACAATTACTTCTCAAAGCATACTCTTTAAAACTGAAATTTATCTTCTTTTCTTACTTTACTTCTTCACTTTTCTAAATACTACTTCTCAAAGCATACTCTTTAAAACTGAAATTCTATCTTCTTTTCTTACTTTACTTCTTCACTTTTCTAATTACAATTACTTCTCAAAGCATACTCTTTAAAACTGAAATTTATCTTCTTTTCTTACTTTACTTCTTCACTTTTCTAAATACTACTTCTCAAAGCATACTCCTTAAAACTGAAATTCTATCTTCTTTTCTTACTTTACTTCTTCACTTTTCTAAATACTACTTCTCAAAGCATACTCTTTAAAACTGAAATTCTATCTTCTTTTCTTGCTTTACTTCTTCACTTTTCTAATTACAATTACTTCTCAAAGCATACTCTTTAAAACTGAAATTTATCTTCTTTTCTTACTTTACTTCTTCACTTTTATAAATACTACTTCTCAAAGCATACTCTTTAAAACTGAAATTCTATCTTCTTTCTTACTTTACTTCTTCACTTTTCTAATTACAATTACTTCTCAAAGCATACTCTTTAAAACTGAAATTCTATCTTCTTTTCTTACTTTACTTCTTCACTTTTCTAAATACTACTTCTCAAAGCATACTCTTTAAAACTGAAATTCTATCTTCTTTTCTTACTTTACTTCTTCACTTTTATAAATACTACTTCTCAAAGCATACTCTTTAAAACTGAAATTCTATCTTCTTTTCTTACTTTACTTCTTCACTTTTCTAAATACTACTTCTCAAAGCATACTCTTTAAAACTGAAATTTATCTTCTTTTCTTACTTTACTTCTTCACTTTTCTAAATACTACTTCTCAAAGCATACTCTTTAAAACTGAAATTCTATCTTCTTTTTTTGCTTTACTTCTTCACTTTTCTAAATACTACTTCTCAAAGCATACTCCTTAAAACTGAAATTCTATCTTCTTTTCTTACTTTACTTCTTCACTTTTCTAAATACTACTTCTCAAAGCATACTCTTTAAAACTGAAATTCTATCTTCTTTTCTTGCTTTACTTCTTCACTTTTCTAAATACTACTTCTCAAAGCATACTCTTTAAAACTGAAATTTATCTTCTTTTCTTGCTTTACTTCTTCACTTTTCTAAATACTACTTCTCAAAGCATACTCTTTAAAACTGAAATTCTATCTTCTTTTCTTGCTTTACTTCTTCACTTTTCTAAATACTACTTCTCAAAGCATACTCTTTAAAACTGAAATTTATCTTCTTTTCTTGCTTTACTTCTTCACTTTTCTAAATACTACTTCTCAAAGCATACTCTTTAAAACTGAAATTCTATCTTCTTTTCTTGCTTTACTTCTTCACTTTTCTAAATACTACTTCTCAAAGCATACTCTTTAAAACTGAAATTCTATCTTCTTTTCTTACTTTACTTCTTCACTTTTCTAAATACTACTTCTCAAAGCATACTCTTTAAAACTGAAATTCTATCTTCTTTTCTTACTTTACTTCTTCACTTTTCTAAATACTACTTCTCAAAGCATACTCTTTAAAACTGAAATTCTATCTTCTTTTCTTGCTTTACTTCTTCACTTTTCTAAATACTACTTCTCAAAGCATACTCTTTAAAACTGAAATTCTATCTTCTTTTCTTACTTTACTTCTTCACTTTTCTAAATACTACTTCTCAAAGCATACTCTTTAAAACTGAAATTCTATCTTCTCTTCTTACTTTACTTCTTCACTTTTCTAATTACAATTACTTCTCAAAGCATACTCTTTAAAACTGAAATTCTATCTTCTTTTCTTGCTTTACTTCTTCACTTTTCTAAATACTTATTACATAAAACATACTCTTTAAAACTGAAATTCTATCTTCTTTTCTTGCTTTACTTCTTCACTTTTCTAAATACTACTTCTCAAAGCATACTCTTTAAAACTGAAATTCTATCTTCTTTTCTTACTTTACTTCTTCACTTTTCTAAATACTACTTCTCAAAGCATACTCTTTAAAACTGAAATTTATCTTCTTTTCTTACTTTACTTCTTCACTTTTCTAAATACTACTTCTCAAAGCATACTCTTTAAAACTGAAATTCTATCTTCTTTTCTTACTTTACTTCTTCACTTTTCTAAATACTTATTACATAAAACATACTCTTTAAAACTGAAAT